>KZ651186.1:710607-723315 GCA_001010745.2 Gerris buenoi | reverse complement strand
AGGTCATATTTTCAAAATTTTCCAGGGGAGGACCCCCGGACCCCCCTCCCAGAATGTGTCCCACCCAAAAAATTTACAGCTGACGACGCCCATGGTTTTTAAAAATATTTTGGTTTGCAAAATTAATGACAGACCGGCAGACAGACATGGAACCAAAAATGTTCCTTAGTTGCTAGATCCATCGGCCCTTAGAGATCTTAAGATTTTGTAATTTGGCTCTTTTTGCTATCCTGGTGAGAACCCCTGGTATAGAGTGACAGACAGACACAGGAACGAAACTATAAGGGTTTCTTTTTTTCGGTTTTACCAACGAAACCCTAAAAACGGGGGAAACAATTAAACCAATTAGACAATAATGGCTTGCAAAAGCATAAAATCAATAAAGTACGTAGGTAGCATGCGAGGGAGCTATGTGCCACACCAATTGGTAGTCTATTTTTAAACTAAATCATTTAGCTTTGTATACAGTGATCCTCTGCAGTGATCTTATCTTCAATATTTTAATTATGCAAAGACTTAATTATTATTGGTGTTGTTCTTAATTTCTTAGTTGCAGTTCTTAGTTCTTATTTTTTGTGCATACCTACAAAATGAGTTAAAACAAAACACAGCTTACTGTTGATGTTGTGGAGCAAGCAGTGGATACTACATCCCAAATGTAATAAGCTAGCAGGATAATCCAGCTTACGTTTACTACTAAATAGGAAGTTAGATCTACTATGTAATTTTTTTTTAGAAGGAAGGCATCTGCAGAAGAATAGGCCAAAAGCACGATTACTAGGAAGCAACTGCCTGTTAGTGCAAGGAGTTGAGGACCAAATGTCTTATTGAAGACCTGGGTGGTTTCAGTCAAAACCAGATGGGCCTTACAAAGAAGTTCTAAATTCGGTCCAATATCTGTATTCTTTTTGTTCAGTTTGTTTCCTTGATCAAGAAGAACATAAAATCGTTTTCTGACCGCCCTTAAGCTACCAGTCATCATAGAGCGGTATAAACCAACTTTGAAGACAGCTCCATAGTAAAACACAGTTGCAGCAGTATGTTGCTTTACTCGAGTCATCAGATTCGTTTCGTCTTTTATTGTTTCGTAGATATATCCAACTTCATTAATTAATATGACCGATACTAAAATTAATTCAAAAATTGGTCTTTTCATTATCCTCCAACGTTTTATTTCGTTAACCGAACCAATTTTGGTTAACATACTGTCCACTATTTCCAATTTTATTGCAATTTCCTTCAGCCCTTTCCTCATTTGTAGAATTCTTAGTGAGTTGATAACTAAGCACAGCAAAAGCGCAAAACATTGAAAGTTTTGAACTAAAAATAGCAATTTATGCATACTTTCTCTATTTGACACTTCAAAAGCCTATGCTATTCCAATAGTGACTATGATAGCTTGGCTCACTATGGCGTAGAAAAGGAACCATGGGGAAATATTTAGATTAATGTCAAATGGAATTTCACCTACTAATTTAGGCACAGAAGATAATATTTTAAATTCTAAAAATATACTGTTCAATGGAACTTCTTCTTTTGAGGGTATGAATCCAATAGTTTTTAGGATAGACTGATTCATTGGGAAAGTTTCTGCTTTGGGGGTATACATTTTTTTCACTATGTTCCACTGAACTGAGTATTTAAAATATAATTTAAAAAAAGCTGCATTTTGACAATTTATTTTGAGTTACATTACATGGTTACAAGTGAACGTTATTTATTAACCAAATACAGAATTAGTTTAATATTGGTCTTTTCGTTGTTATCAACGTTGTATTTCGGAGAAAAACAAAACAATTACTTTGTAATCAACTATATATTTTATAATAACTATATATTTTATCATACGTAAGCAACACTAAATCCAATAACCAACGGTGCCTTTAAGGCAATAAAGTTTAGGCTCCACTATAATATCCGTCGAATTATAACTATTATCTTATAAACTAATATATGTTATATTATTATAAATGTAAATAATTAATACTCAAAATATAGTTCAAAGAGTTGTTAAGTTAAATGATCTATATTAGAAAACTAGCTTTTAGACTTAGTCAAAAATCAAAATAAGACGCTAAACTCAACAATAAATAAAAAAAACAAAACAATAAGTATCAATTAAAACGCACTTCAAGAGATCAGAATTCACAATTAAGAATTTTTTAGATTTTAAATAAAGTTAATTTATTTAAAAAAAAATATTTACAAAAACGTGTGTAAGAGCATATTGTCTAGAGTTATCACGCGTTTGCTTGCAAATGATTTATACTATAGTTTTAGTTTTTACTAAGTTCTTAGTCGATAAATATATAAACATTATTATATTTTCTGAAGTTGTACACTTATCTTTAAGTTTTTTTTTTAAGTTTTTTTTTTTTTAAATGAATAAATAAAATCATGATTTTATTTTCTCATCAAGAAGCAGTTTAGCCCATTACAGGCCTGAAAATATTTTATATACATTACAATTTATTCCATGATTTTGTTATTATCTAAAAAAACTCAAGGATGTTGATAGATGTCAGACTCAAACATAATCGATGTTTGCTCTACTTGTCTCTTTGGTTTGATTTATTATAATTCTTTGTGTCAACATAAATGTGAAAATAAATTATACATCGACGACACAAGNATATATATATATATATATAAAACCTTATGTGAGAGACAATACATCTGTTATGATTCATTTTAGTATTCAAGACTGATAAATTAAAGTATAACCGGATATAGATTTCACCGAAAAACCAAGCATTTTATGAAGTATCAATTTAGCCATATTTAGGGGCAGGCGATTGAAATTAATTTGGGGCTATCTACGGGCTACTTTTGACAAACCATCTAAATTTAATAAAAATCAGATGAGAACTTTTGAAGGTTTAGGGGCAAATAAATGTTTGTTTTTGAATGAGTAGAAAAGGAAAAAATATGCTCATAAAGTTGAAACTTATATGGGACCAACAATGAGCTAATTATGACCTACCTACAAATTTCATTAAAATCGAAAGAGTAGTTTTTAAGATATGATGATTCGCAAAAATTGAGCGACGAACAGACCGACAGAGCCACTGACAGTCACGAAACCCCAAAAAATATTTCCTGATGTCTGAAACTAATTTCTGTCTTGGAATTTTTTAGATCGGAGACAGAAAAAAAGTTTCCTGATGTCTGAAACTAATTTCTGTCTTGGAATTTTTTAAATCGGAGACATAAAAAAATTATGCCTTCAGAACGATCACATAGCTTCCGTTAAAAAACTCTGTTTTATCGGATTGGCTGTACGGCAAGAAGTAAGCTTCAGCTAAAATTAATATTTTCCTTTAAATTTATTAATATTATTCCTTTAAATTTTTGGCGATTTTTACTAATATTATTATCGATCTGGGGACTAAGCTATAATATAAACCACGTATAAATGGTTCATAAAATAGGAAATATGCAATTTAGTATTTTAAAAAATAATGCTTTAACCCTCAATATTAAGTACTCGTAGTTATTTATTTATTTTTTTGTATTAAAGGTTCATTGTAATTACTACCTTCATATTTCTTAAATAAATAAAATAGTCTGAGATGCTTTGTAGGTTTCTTTGACAATTCTTTCTGTAGATTGTAGATGAATGCCTTGGTTCAGTTTACTGGTAAGATTGGTTGTTATTAATTCTTTTGAATTACTTATAAATATAATAATAAGAAACGATTTATTGACGAGTTAATCCCCTCAGAATAATCTGCAGATTTAGATATCATTTTAAAATTGATTGATATCTGAGATTATTTAACAATTTTGTTTATCGAATATTAACAGTCTAGGTATTATCCCATTACTGAAAAAGTGTTTGATCGGTTCGGTTTTCTTTTTTGTGAATATGATTTATTTTACCACAGCAACTGTTGGGTTACTGCTTCTATTCGATTGGACGTCTGCAGGAAGTAAATCAGCCAATCCTGGCGAACCTCTATTTCTTTCAAAATTCTTAGAGAACGGTGATATTAGTGGAGGAAGAAATGCAGCTAAAGTACCTCCCATAATTCCCGGAGTGGAAAGCTATTCAGGGTATTTTACTGTCGATCCCAAATATGATTCTAATATGTTCTTTTGGTACTTTCCTGGCCCTACTGTGGGTGCTCCTGTAGTCGTATGGCTTCAAGGTGGTCCAGGATCTTCCTCGATGTACGGCCTCTTTTACGAAAATGGACCGATTGCGTTATCTAATTACACTGCTAAATCTAGAAAAGAATCTTGGTCTCAAGTAAGCAATATTATATACATCGATAACCCTGTAGGAACCGGCTTCAGCTTTACTAACAATTCCGAGGGTTATATGACAGACGAGGTTGGAGTGGGTAAGAATCTTTATTCTACTCTTGTACAATTTTTTAAACTGTTCCCCGAGCTCCAGAAAAACGATTTGTTTATCACAGGGGAATCTTACGGAGGGAAGTATGTTCCCGCTTTAGCTTACACAATTCATGAAAATAACCAGCAATCTGATTTAAAACTCAATTTGAAAGGTATAGCAATGGGCAATGCTCTTTGTGATCCAGTCAACATGATGCTCTATAGCTCGTATCTGTTTGAACTGGGTTTTATAGATGCTAATACTAGAGATCTTTTTGCAGCTAAGGAAGATGCTATCAGATCTCTCATCAGCGAAAACAACTGGGTTGAGGCTACTCTTGCTTTCGGACAACTGATACTCGGTTACGGTGCCGAGTCTACCATGTTCGAAGACGCGACAGACATGCAAATGTTTTACAACTATCTAAAGAGTAAAGATGATGATGGTTTTAGTGAGGTTGACACCTTTCTTAACCAAGCTGTTATCAGAAATAAAATTCATGTTGGTAATTTACCGTATAATGATGGAAGTGCTGTGGAGAGGTATCTTATGGCAGATATAATGAAGTCTATTGCTCCGTGGCTTACAGTTCTATTGGACAACTATCGAGTCGTTATTTACAATGGGCAGCTAGATATCATTGTAGCTTATCCATTAACACTTGGTTACCTTCAAAAGATTGATTGGTGTGGTTCTGATCTTTATTCGAAAACTGGAAGAAAGGAATGGACTGTCAATGGACAACTTGCTGGGTACAGTAGAACTGTCAAACCTCAAAATTGTAATGGATCTTTAGTTGAGGTTCTAGTAAGGAACGCTGGTCACATGGTACCTCACGATCAACCTATGTGGGCCTTGGATTTAATTACTAAAGTTGTCAAACTTCTTGACTTCTGAAAACTTAGCTTCATTTTTATTTTATTTATTTAAATCCATGTAAAGTTCTTGATTTGCGTCGAAGTTTCAAACTGTTTTTGTGCTTTCTTTAATTAGATACTTGTCAGAGGTTTTTATAATAAATAAATGAATTTAAGATTACATCTTGTCTTGAATAGAAAAAAGTCAGAACCCTTTCTCAAGATTTTAATGGCCTTGTTAAGGCCTTATTAATTTATAATTGAACCCAATAAAAATACATTTGTTAACGAAATAGATGAGTAAATCACTTCCAACAAACACTTATTCTTATAAAATTATTGTCTGAATAAATCATACAAATACATGGTAAGCGTAATTACTTTTGTTTAACAGAAAGGGTCTCAAGAATAAAGTCAGAGTGATAGAGATAGGGACAATCATTGATCTTAATACTTATATATAATTTATTTCTATCACTTTAGAAATGGTATACAGTATTGATTCGAATAATAAAACAGAAATCTGGGACACGTATTTAATGTATCGATTATAAGAAGCACCTTGCTTTAAAAGAAAAATTGTAAGTTCTCATTTTTATCAACTTGTTTAAACGTAAAATTTAAGCGGTCTACCATCGATATTGCTAGAATATTGAATCTTTATTTAAATGTAAGATGCATTTAAATCTTTTTTAGATGTCATGGTGCTTCGGTCTAGTAAAGGTAAAGGCATTTCTTGATTTGAAGCGGGTAAAAAAATATCTTTATCTACGATTGTTACAAAATATTGTATTTCTGTTTAGATGCGTAGAAAGTGATTCTTTACGTACATGTATTCATTGCGCATGCGCGTCACACAATACTGAAGAATTCCTCTTTTTTCCGCCTTAGGACGGTAAAGAAGAATTCCTCACCTTTACGCACGATTAGTGAGTTTGTTTACGTTTAACAAAACTTTTGATGTTTGTTTAATGTAACTGTTTATATTGAGTTTTTTTGAGAAAAACAATGCGTGATGACGAATATGAGGAGAATAATAAGCCTTCCGAAATAATTAATTCGGCACAAAATATAACTAATGAATTAATGTCATCTTTATCAAAAGAGAAATACGAAATTACATACAGGAAGTTCATTATTGCTTCCGAGCTTACCGAAGGTAACGGAAGCTATGTGATCGTTCTGAAGAACGAAAAAATTTTAGGTCTCCGATTTCAAAAATTCCAAGACAGAAATCCGTTTCAGACATCAGGGAACATTTTTGGTTCCGTGTCTGTCTGTCGGTCTGTCGGTCTGTCGGTCTGTCGGTCTGTCGGTCTGTCGGTCTGTCGGTCTGTCGGTCTGTCGGTCTGTCGGTCTGTCGGTCTGTCGGTCTGTCGGTCTGTCGGTCTGTCGGTCTGTCGGTCTGTCGGTCTGTCGGTCTGTCGGTCTGTCGGTCTGTCGGTCTGTCGGTCTGTCGGTCTGTCGGTCTGTCGGTCTGTCGGTCTGTCGGTCTGTCGGTCTGTCGGTCTGTCGGTCTGTCGGTCTGTCGGTCTGTCGGTCTGTCGGTCTGTCGGTCTGTCGGTCTGTCGGTCTGTCGGTCTGTCGGTCTGTCGGTCTGTCGGTCTGTCGGTCTGTCGGTCTGTCGGTCTGTCGGTCTGTCGGTCTGTCGGTCTGTCGGTCTGTCGGTCTGTCGGTCTGTCGGTCTGTCGGTCTGTCGGTCTGTCGGTCTGTCGGTCTGTCGGTCTGTCGGTCTGTCGGTCTGTCGGTCTGTCGGTCTGTCGGTCTGTCGGTCTGTCGGTCTGTCGGTCTGTCGGTCTGTCGGTCTGTCGGTCTGTCGGTCTGTCGGTCTGTCGGTCTGTCGGTCTGTCGGTCTGTCGGTCTGTCGGTCTGTCGGTCTGTCGGTCTGTCGGTCTGTCGGTCTGTCGGTCTGTCGGTCTGTCGGTCTGTCGGTCTGTCGGTCTGTCGGTCTGTCGGTCTGTCGGTCTGTCGGTCTGTCGGTCTGTCGGTCTGTCACAAATATTTGCGAACCACCATATCTTAAAAACTACACGTCCAATTTTAATGAAATTTAAGTGGTAGGTCATACTTAGCCCATTGTTGGTCCCATATAAGTTTCAACCTTCTGCGCTTATTTGTTTATCTTCCACATGCACACAAACATACATTTATTTTCAGCCATATCTTTAAAAGTAATCATCTGATTTTTATGAAATTTTTATGGTTTGTCGAAAGTAGCCTGCAGATAGCACCTGCCTAATTTCAACCTTCTGCGCACTTCAAATCGTACTAAATTAATATGTCTTATACTACAAAGCCGCATGGCTCACTGACTCACTGACTGACATTAATGTTTACCCACTTCCAGAAGAGCTAGAGACTTGCGGTTTGCGCCATTCGACGCGCAACGTCCACATTGTGAACCAAAATAATTATAAAAAGTTCACTTTTCCCCCTCCTTCCACCCTTAAAAAAATAAAAATGGCCGACTTGATTTTTAAGCTGGTTTGAGGGCTTATTGCAGCTAAACGGTAAGTCGTACTAGAAAATGGATAACACAAGTGGTAACTGATTTTAAAAGATCTACAACTTTAGTCCTATGAGTTTTTGTCGAATCATCATCGGTTGTACCTTAGATGGTGATAATTTTGTTATTTTTTGGTTTTATTTTTTTCCATTTTTGTCTTTGAATGGCCATAGATTCTATAATAGTTGACCGATTTTATTTCTGATTGCGGCGGTTGAATCTCACACTAATGCTCTTTAAATTGAGTATATTTTATTTCATTAGTTCATCCTACTTGCTGAGAACATGAGAGTAAACTTTTTCCCGTGCGCCGTGTCACGTGACCACTTTTTTTGGTTTTTAATATTGTGTCGTATATCATTTTAAAGGCCTTGATATGTACATTAAAGCTATTTTATTTGTTGATTTTTTAAAAATGTTGTGCATGTACTTTTGTACCGATTTATAATTTTGTTGTAGGTTAAAGGGTTTAAATACTTTTTTGATACTAGGTTTTTTTATTTATATGTATTTATTAGTTAAATGAATGCCCTTTTGTATTGTTTGTTTTTTAAAAATATAATTTTGGTACCTTTAGAGTACAGGGGTACAAATGTTAAAGTTAATCTTTTATAGTGTGACGTATATCGTTAAAAAGCTCTTGCATCGTAGATTAATTTTTGTTATATTCTATTTTGTGTTATTTTTTGTTTTGAGGGGGAGGGGGGGGGAATAAAAAAAACCTGTTTATACAGAAGTTTCTACGATTTGGTTGCAGTTTCATATTTGTTTATTAAATAAATTATAGATGTGCTAACTTTTGGTGCTTGTTGGAGGCTTTGTTTCTTCAACGAATGTTTAAATTTCCCCGACTTTATTAAATATTTACTGGAACAGTGCCGCGCGGTTCCAAATTTTTGATATTTAAGTATTTTTCTTAATTTGGTCTTTTCTTTGCGAGGAAGCTATGTGCCACATTAATTGGCAGAGTATTTTTTTCTGCATTTATTATTAAAATCTAACAATCGTAGATAAAGTACGGTACGCAACTCGTGCGATGCATTGCTCGTGTGGTTTTACTACCCTCGCTGTCGCTCGGGTGCAAACTCCACACTCGCATGCAAAATGCTACTTTCCGCACTCGACGCCTAATGTACTATTACCTACGATTGATACGAAATATAGGCATTATTTATCTCTGTTTAGATGAGCAGAAAGTGATTATTTCCGAAGATGTATTCATTGCGCATGCGCGTTCATAATGAGGTGAAGAATTCCTCTTTTTTTCTCACTAGGGGGAAAAAAGAGGAATCCTTCACCTTAACGCACGATTAGCGAGTTTGCTTACATTCTAATTTGCTGTTTATTTAATTAAAGTAACTGTTTATATCGAGTTTTTAAAGAAAAACATTGAGTGATTATGACGAAAATGAGGAGAATTATACGTCTTCCGAAAAAATTAATTCGGCACAAAATACAACTAATGACACTAATTAGTGTCATCTTAATCAAAAGAGAGATAGGCACTTAGATACAGGAAGTTTATTAATTTTTTTCTGTATTTATTATTAAAATCAACAATCGTAGATAAAGTACGTTACGCAACTCGTTACGCGAAAACTGCATTTTGCTTTGCTTGTGTGGATTTACTATACCCTCACTGCTGCTCGGGTGCTAACTCATCACTCGCATGAAAAATGCTACTTTCCGCACTAGACGCGTAATGTACTATTTTCCTTTGCGCCGACTTCACACATTACAATAACTAATGTTAAACTTTATTTCAGTGGCTCGATTACTGTAGTGTTCCACAAATAAAATCACTTTTATCACCAATCACCGGCTTTATAACATAATATCCCAGCAAAATTCAGATAATTAGAAATACAAAGGAAAAACAAGATCACAGCCATAGTTAAAGGAGAAGTTCGTAGAAAATTGGTTGTTAGCTAATGCAACATCGCTTACAGAAGGAAAAGCTATTTCGATCTGGAACACTGAAATTTATCGAATAAACGACGCACCTCAACTATAAGACGCATTCCGATTTTCGCGATGGAAAAAGTGCGTTATATTTAAAGCAATATGGATTATACGTGCTTCTTCTTAAGATTATCTATAGTACAGATTTATAGATAATGTGTAGGTAATAGTCTTTATTATAAATCCTACTTTTTTTTATAATTCTTTTATTTCTACTACTGAATTTATTTTAGTTATTAACCAGCTTAATTTTTAATCCTTTCTTATCTATAGTTGTTGCTTATAACTGTGGTATAGTGCAGTAGAAATTTATTATTAAATGGTCGTTTGATGTTTTTATGATCATGTTTCCATCTTGATTTATTCTTAAACAGAATAAACTGATTTTTGGCATAGCCAAGAGAGTGAATGGCGGAATATGCGGAGGGGATGGAGTGCATGTAGGGGCGAGGGTTGCATAGTAGGGATATATTCTCCAGGAGTGATAGTAAAGTATCTCCAGTTACAAGTATTCCAGCATCGCGTCTGCCTCGTGCTCTTTCAACCACACCACTGAATCGTATATTTCGTTCTCTGTACCATTCCTGAAGTAGCGTCTTCCTATCTTCTCCATCAAGTATTGTAATCAGCTCATTTAATAAAAAAAATCTACAAGTTAAGAAATGAGTAATGAAATTTATCACGACTCATTTTAAAGTGGTGTTTAGAAAAATATCTCCGTTATCTGAAAAACTGAAAAAAGAACTAAATTTATCTATGGAAGAACTCAGTTGAATTATTAAAGCTACTGCTTTGATAAAGAGCATTTTGATGAAAAATAATACATATAATTACGTCTTTGATGAGCATTATTCTAAAATAATTTTTTTCAAGAAGAATTGCTATCTTTTAAAATTTAATTATTTCAATGAATATAGATATTAATATTTACCTCATTGAAAACACGAGTGATTGAGCTAAAAGATAGAAGAGCTTTGAAATAGTTAAATACATGTCTTGGATATATCGACAATCTTAATGTACCTATACAATCATCAAACCTTAAAATATGACACATTTTACTGAGTTACTCTCAATCAATGATCACTGTTGCCAGGGCTATTATATTTGATTGATCTTTGTAAATTTAAATACTGAGATTTTTAGAAAATATTTTTTTAAGAGGATTAAAGGTGTCTTATCCGCTTTAAACTTGAACTTAAATATCAAATTTCATTTGAAACGCCGCATAAAAATATAGAATATTAAAAAAAATTGCGACATTTTAGCCGTAATTTTTTATCAGTTGATATTAAAAAACAATTGACTTTAATAAAATTATTTTACGTATTGTGTTGTTAATTCAGTTTTTAACAATGACTATTAATTACTTATTGAAATTATTTAAAATTATGGGAAGATAAGCAAATAGTGGCACTTTTACAAGTACAATAAAAATAGATATATATCCCTGGTTGTTCGATTAATCAGCGATTTGGCAGCTCCTCCAGAGTAGATTTGATTATCATCACTTTTAGACGAACTTGGAAAACTGCAGCAAAACCTTCTACCCTGCTTTCAACAGTCTCCTTCGAAGAAAGAAATCTGGTAGCTGTGAGAAGACATCAGCTGTTTCATCAAGATATCAAGAAAGAAGACTACGGAGGGGGGTAGGGAGGCCAGTGTCATGTCCACTTACCNTTGGAAAACTGCAGCAAAACCTTCTACCCTGCTTTCAACAGTCTCCTTCGAAGAAAGAAATCTGGTAGCTGTGAGAAGACATCAGCTGTTTCATCAAGATATCAAGAAAGAAGACTACGGAGGGGGGTAGGGAGGCCAGTGTCATGTCCACTTACCCCCCGGAACTTTTAGGGTGAGTTAATTACATTTAGATTAATTATCTTTAATATATTATTATGGTGGCGGTAATTGGAGAACAGCGTGTAATGAAAATTAGAAATTACGATGTTAGTCTTCTAATCTTACTGTAAGTATTAACTTCTAGCTTATAATATTAAGATTAGTGAAAACCTTAATAAAATTAAAGGCGACGAATATAATATGACACAAAAGACCTTTGGGAACCCGTCGTATATTTTTGTACTCATTTACTGCAGTACTACTGCCAATCAGTCCAACACAAAAATAAGTAAAAATTAGAGTATTTCTTTTCTTTGTTATATTTACTTTTTATATAATTTTAAATAATTAAATAGTAGGGTGTCGTAAATATGAATTTCTTACAATATCTCTAGGGTGCTATATTACATGACAGTCGTGTTAAGTATAATTTTGCAAATTTTTGATGAACCAAGCTAAAAGATTGAGACGTTGTCTACAATAATAATATAATGTTTAATTTTTAGAGAATAATATATTAACTATATCATTGCTTATTAAAGATTTAGAATAACTTTATCATAAAGGCTGGCCTATAGTGATAAGAAAAATTGATATTTTTATGGACTATTTTTTCCTAGTCACTAAATTAAGCTAACAGCTAACCTTAATTATTTTATTAATTAATAATTATAAGTTATGTGTGTCGACTATTTAGGGTTCTTCGAACAGCAGTCTAAAATCGTAACCTAACGGGTTGAACATAGCGATCTAGCTTTCAGTGAACTTATAATAACATATATAACTTAACTTAATTGGAAATGTACTACTTGCACAAATTAGCTCTTTTGTCAATTTAAACAATTATTAACACGATAAATAACAATAACAAGGTGAACTGTTGACACCCAATAGTTATTAACTAAAAGTGTTAGTCTTTTCTATTTTTTAAAAAATTGCTATTATAGATATGATTCTTTTATTCATATAATATAAATTTGATTAACACTGAAAATTATAAATTAATTAGTAAGATATTTGTATATATGCAACATTATATTGTTATTAATAATAGCATTATTAGATAAAAAAAAGAAAAAAAAAAGAAAAAAAAAAAAAAAAAACAGAAATGTATAAATATTAATTTCTTTAATTTATGTCACTTTACAGAAATATTAGAAAATTGAGTTTTTAATAATTGATATAATATTTTTATAAATAAG
>KZ651186.1:698375-710304 GCA_001010745.2 Gerris buenoi | reverse complement strand
AATAATAATAATAATAATATGTTATAATACAAAAATTAATAATCATGACATTTGAATTATTTATGTGAACTCTTTAATTTTATTAATGAAGAAAATGTTTATTGATGTAATTAATTAAAGTTCTTATAATCAACTTATATAGAACCCTTCTATCAATAGTTCCGTTATCTCAATTAATAGTTAAAACGAAGAAAATTATAAAAATAAAATGTACTTAAGATTTTTATTAAAATTTATTTAACCCCCTCATTATATTCTTGTAGTTTTATACTCACGTTTGCAAACAGTCTCAAATCTAAAGCGACTCCGAAGATGCCTTCCTTCATTTTAGCTTCTCTCATTAAACCAATTTGAATCATTTGGACTACAGTTTTAGCTTCTTTGTCCGTATATGTCCAATTAGTGTTATATATCGCTACTCTAAACTCTTGAAACTAAACAAAAATATGCATGACAACATTAATTACTATTAGTATATTTATGTAATTTATAAGTGTAATACAATGTATACGCTCCGAAAATTGAAATGATAATTAAATGGTACTGGTGCTATAACAATTTATAAAAATAAAAACTAGGTTTAAAATCTAAAGTAATTGACGATTGTTTTTTTTGTCCATTTTTTACCATTTCGTCAAAATAATTATGAAAAGAACCTAAGTGTTCTTCTTTTTCTAGCTGTTTTCATAGAAAAAAATTGTCGTCTACTAACATCCTATTTCTACATTAATTTGAATCTATTTTGATATAATTGATCATTGATGATTTCATTTAATATTGTTATTAAGAAGTAACATTATTATCTATACATAATATATTTTAAATTTTTAAGTATATAATTTGCTTTAGTTTGGTAAAAGTAGATTTTCATATACTACGATTTTGGTAGTATTCATACTACGGAAAGATTAAATATAATTTAAATCAAATAAAGTATATTTATTATTAACTACGGGTTAGAGCACTGTACTGGAAATACAGAGGCCCGTGGTTCAAATCCCGGCGCTGGAGTCTGTATTTCTCTGTCTGTTGCCAGTAGTTGATAATAATTATAATTTGATTTAAAGTAGATTTTCATTATAATATAGACAACTAAATTCCAGATATCAATAAAATGTCAGTAAGTTTATACCCCACATTATTTTATCATTACTAATTATATTGAATTATAATCAGTAAATATATTGAAGCCGATAATAGCTATAACAAATATTACGCTTTAAAATTCAGCCCAAATAAATCTTTTAAATCAGCTATACCTACCGTGATTTTCAAAAGGTTATGCTAGCCGATTTGCAAATAATATTAGTGTAATTGAATGTAAATATGTAATACGTTACTGAACTTGTTCTTTCTTTTGCAATAAATGGTTTATTATTGTAATGCTAGCCGAACCTATACCATTTACAAGAATTTTTATTTTATTTATATTCATTATTTAATTGCTTATATTTTCTTGAGATAATTAAGATTCTACATTACCTTAGAGGCTATCATTTCACCATACCAACACATCATACCCATTATTGCTATTTCCATAAAAACTAAATAGCCTGATATAATTTTAAATGTAATGGGTGTATTATCCTGAAAAACAATCCCAAATTAGACAATGGATTTTGTTATCATAAGAACTAATCGATGTCATAAGTAAAGATTTACAAAGGTAGTGCATTAATTTTTTTTTTTGTTGCAAGAAACACCATATAAATAACTAATTTAATAATTAATATAAAAAAATCATTTTGTAAAAACTGGTCTTATTTTCAACTTCAAAGAAATTTGACGCCTTTTTTTCTGTATTGTTTACCTCAATCGTTTCCATGTGCATAATTGGGGAAGATTTAAATACGGGAAGTGGTTCAAAATTGGGGTAATAGGTGTGCGATGAAACTTACAAAGCAAAGTAATATAAGACCAGTAAAAAATACAACTAAGCTCTATACTATATACTATAATTACATCTGCCAAACAGAAGAGAGATATAGCTAACAGCAAAGATCCCATAAGAGTCACTATTGAAATAGGTATTGAGAATATATCCAGAAATGCTCGACAACTCCTGAAACAGTGAGAAAATAAAATACGCACTTAACTATCTTTTATCGGCATATCAAGATTAATTAATATTGTATTTAAAAGGAATGGTACATTATAGTTAACTATGTACAATCTTCTTTCAAAGAAAAATATTGATGTTGCTCTTGTGTCTTTAGTTTATTAAAATAAATTTTTTAACAAAAATCTATTTCAATAACCCATTTTTTTAAGAATTAGTAAGTTATATTCTAATTTATTATTAATTAAAGGTTGCTACGAAAACCTACTAATTATAATTAACATGAAGAATGAAGATATTTTCCTTTATTAAAAAATTTGTTGTAGTATATAAATAAATTTACGAATAAAGAAATGTTTATTTAAATACATAGTAATTTATTATTACTACTTTTTACGTAGAATTAAATACGTTAGATATTTAAACATTTATACCTTATTATTATTGTATGATGAATAATGAGTTTTTTCAAACATTCCTTATAAATGGCTGCAAATTTTTTATCTTCATAAATGCTATTTAAATCTCTTTTTTCGGGAGGTTGATCATTTTTCCGGTCCATATCAAGGTACCAGAGTCTTAGTGCCCGTGCCTCCAGTTGATCTGTGGCAAATATAAGGACTTCGATTTGATTTATTATTCTTTCTCCATCCAAAGCGAAGGCCAACGTGCCAGTCATGACAACACATCCACACATGTAACTATAGATTACAATCAGTGCAACAGTTATCCAAAACGAAATATCTGTGGAGGAGTCGTATGGCGTCCACATGGGCAAAGGCAACTTTATATTAATGCCATTGATTATACTCTCGGTATTACCTTCCAAATAGTTAGATAAGGGCTCGTAACACATATAAAGCGATGTGATAACGTAAAAAGTGATCGGGCCGAACTTCATTAATTGTTTTTCGAATTTCTCCAATGCTTCCGCGAAGTTTTTCTCCTCCTCAAAGTCGTTATATATAAAAAAGCCGTCATTAATGTATTTGTAGAGTATACTTATAGAACGTCTGGACCTAAAATATGACCAACTTTTAAACATGGCTGTAGCGAATAAAAATATTAGGTTAAAAAACTTCACTACGAATGTCAAGTTCGGAGCGTGAAAAATCGATACAATGCACATGGTGATAAAGTAAAAGAATCCAACCACAATAAATATAAAATAAATTAATCTGAACCACTTCTTTGTTCGTGTATTCATATCCCAGTAAAATGGAATAACGAATCTTAACTTTCCTAAATCTTTTATTACAACTTGGTTGGCATCGTAACTGTCATTCGCCGTCAGATAGTCTAAATAACGATTTACAAGAAACCACATTCTATACCAAAAATGTTCTCAACTTTCTCTAACGAATCATTTCATCGCGAATAACAGTGACAAATAAGAAAGTTTTCGAAGTATATATTAGTTCTAGTACAGCTTTTTTTTCAAATATGCATTATTTATTGGTCGTTGTATCTATCAGTCAGGATATCATTAATTATTTTTAAATATCAATTTAGAATACGATTAATTCTCGTCTTAAAATCCATTAATATATCATCACCTTTGTTGACTTGATAACTGCGGGTATTAAGTTCCAATTATATGATTTCTTTTCTAACTCTGACTAGAAGACCTATTATATCAATTTTCCAATCATAAAGAAAAACTAATAGTCAAGACTAGAAAGTTTCCATAATAACTTCAATTAAATCACTCAAAGACAACAATTAAGTCAATAATTATTTTCACTATGCATATCTTTTTAAAAAAAAGCTTTATTTGCTTCAAGTTATATTCGTTCCAGATTGAAATTGGTTTAAAATATTTATGGCTCTTTAATTGGGTGAGAGGCAGGGGGAGGTAATTGTTTGTACATTTTTAGAAGAAGACCACCCACTGGCTTGGCATTAATTCTTCTATCCGTGTAACTTATCGGCACGGCGGTCGGTCACAAGAAAACCGCAACAATGAATATACTTTCCAAATGCCAGCTCTTTGACATGCAAAGTTCGAAGACTCTCTCCAAATCCCAATCCAGAGAAGATTCAAGTCTTTGTTCGTTCTAGTTAGGGAACGCCCCTACATTTGCTTCAGATTCTTAGTTTTCCGCGCTAGAGATGCGAATCCTTATCTTTGCTCTATATCTGCAACTATTCTTACTTCTATTGTTTTACCACTCTCACTCAGAACTTGCAACCCGTAGTTCTTCTCTTTTAAGGATAGAAGCGTTTAATAAATTTCCCTACTTTTCTCTTAATTTTCGCAGAATACATATCGATATCAGTACAATACTTATATTTTAGGGTGAGTGTGTAATAATAATTACATAATCACATTCGATAATTTTTCATGTGTAAATCATCTGAATGTATTTATTAGAAAACTCTTTGTGTACATTTTAAAAACGCAAACTTGTAAAGTTTCCATTTAACACTGATCCTTCAAAGCTTAAAACCTGTAACAAATAAACGTTGAACCAAGCGTTTTATTAAGATGGATTTTTAATATACTATACTTCTAAGAAGCGAATGCTCTAAAGCTAGGTTTACGATTTACCTTCTCAGCCGATACATTAGTAGGCTAAAATTTTAAAATTGAATAGTCTTAATCAGTGGTTCTCAACCTTTTTTGAACGCGGACCGGTAGAAAACTTAGATTTATTCTGCGGACCGGTATGACAAAAATCAGCGGAAATTACGGATATGACCTCTCAAAACTTCGTTTTATGGGTAATTGAATTGATCATATAAATTTTATCTACGACTTTTTCAGGCTTACTTAAACAAATCTTTACAAAAATGTATCTTTCGTCAGAGGATAGTTCTATTAAAGCTTCTTTTTCAGTAATACTTACTTTACATGCATTAACATCATTGAAGGTTATAAAAGGGTTGGTTACCCATAGGTTTTTTTTCTGGGGTCTTCATTCTCTGGATGGCATTGGTAAACGCTGAAAGTGAATTTAGCTGTGTTCCTACAATTTCTCAATTAATATAATTAATAAAAGATTACCGGACCTACTCCCAAATATTTTAAATTCATACTTGATAGCAGTTTGCTCCCATTGCATAACTTTTTTTAATAATGCATCCGTTTAATTCCAGAAAATGAATATATTTTTTATATTCCATTGAAGAGTTAAATTCAAATAATTTAAATTGTAAATATGTCCGCTAAATAAGCTAACTTACCGATCCATTCTTCATCAGGCAACTTCTCTGCAAAGAATGATTTTGTTCTCTGAGAAACATACAATATTTAGTTCCTCTCTGAGTTAAAAAAAAACCGGCTTTTTTATTTTTAAAAATAAACAGGATAATTTTACAAAATACTACAGTAAAAACGGAACAATCCAATGCTTGTTAGTTGCCAATACAAAAACAATCCTATCACTTTGCGAGTCAAGCGAAATATTCTTACTAAATTAATAAACACTGCATATACAAAAATAAATATACTGTGCAATTACACTCAAAACGATATTAATACTGAAAATAATATCCGCACTAGATGAAATCAAATGGGATAATGACTCTTTTTGCGTAAACTTGTTTTTTAATTTAAAATTCGTAACAATTTAGTTAAGATAGAATAAGAAGAAAGTGTCGATATTTTCGGTATTTCAACCTTAAAACATTCAGAGAACACTTATACAAATAGATCAAAAATTCTAAGTAAAACTGTAGTTAGGTATCCTTCTTCTTTAATTCTATTAATTTAATGTATAATAATTCCATTATTTATAATCTCGTGTTATAAAAATTAATATTTCTTGATAATATGTAAAAAGAAAGAATATTGAACTCTTGTAAAATAAACGTAGTTTTTCAGTTTAGCAGTTTCATAATAATTCTACTCTATTTATTATTTTTTTCTTTTTATTTTGTTATATTTTTTAAGTTAATTGATTTATCGTTTTTTTCCCTTACAGCCCAAACTTTTCCGTGGACCGGTCAAAATTTTCCACGGACCGCTACCGGTCCGCGGACCGGCGGTTGAGAAACACTGGTCTAAATTACTGAAGTTCAGCAAAGGTGGAAAGATTTAATGGTTTTCTTATATCAAAGAATAATTTCTTGTAATAATATAACTTGAAAGTCCTTTATAGTGTATAGGTCAGCATTACTTCTTATTTCCTCATATATAGTGTAAAACACTCATATAAGTATTGTAATGAAACAAAAAATTCGATTTTGAGACGTCGATGAATTTTGACATTTAATTTTTGGAACAGTTTTAACAGATTAGTTTTTCTTGGCACTTTTTTACTTTAGAACCCTCTTTGGTTCTAAACAATAGTCTGCTCTACAAAAGTCTCATAGGTTTGTGTGTTTATCTCCCTAAGACATTGAGACTCCTTGGGCAGTTTTATATTTCTTTATCTTACTAGTTGATTAGACTAAGGGATATGATCACAATTAAACGCACTAGTGTGATATTCCTTTGTCATAAGGTACATTGGAATAAATATCCCTTTGTCTTAGTCTTAATAGTAATTTAGACTTAATAGTAGTAGTAGTAGTAGTCTCTACTTAGTAGTAGTCTTAATAGTAATTTAGACTTAATAGTAGTAGTAGTAGTAGTCTCTATACTTAGTAGTAGTCTTAATAGTAATTTAGACTAAAGATTATAATCTACTCTGTATATGTTCCTTTGTCTATATAAATAATCTAATAAATAGTCTAATAACTATTAACACAAAGGGATATAGGGGGGTGCAAAAGTGAAAAAGTAGTGTTTTTCTTATACTTGAAACATAAGACTATTATTTGAAAAATAGTTTAGTATAAATATTTTATCTTGTACTAAATTCAAGTTAATAACAATGATAAACTTGCCTCAAGATTGTTCCAGTATTTAAAACAATGCCTCGGACTTAACTTCATATTTAAAATAGAGTTTTAGTTTGGGAAACCCATAAAACTCTTAACTTTTTCATTTGCTTTGGCACCAGTACAAAGTGGACCTGAACATTTTTGATAAGATCTGTCTTTTGTTTTTACAATTATTTTTTATTTATTTAATTAATGTATTGCAACCTACAATAGTTAATTGTTAATAAAAATATAGATGTAAAATGTAAGATAGCGATGATTCAAACGGATAATTTAAAGGGAAAAAATGTTTGATTTTACAGAAGAGCTAATGTCATGGTTAATTTGTAACATATGTGCATGAGTTCTGACATTTTTATTAAAAAACTTATTCTTATTATGAGAACTCTTATTAACAGTAAAGGTTTAATTGAAATTCTAACAGAGCTCTCGTGGTAATATTTCATAAACGTATTTTTCATTAATTTATTAGATTATTGTTATTCCTCAATTTTCCATGATAATATCCTGGTATCAAAATATTACCCTACAGTTTGCTCGTATTTTACCTTTTAAAATACATAATTATAATAATCTCGTGTTTTTTTTAACAATGAAATGTTATTGTTATAATATTTTTTGTAGATCCCTCACTTTTATATTTTAATAAGTTCTCTGCATTCATTGGTTTCTAGATTTGGTTAGTTCTAATCATTCTCTTCTTATAATGGATAATTTCTACAACAGTAGGGCAATTATACACGCTCGAATATTCAGTATTTTTCATTTGTTAGTAAAACATTTATTTACTGAATAGATTTTAAAAAACTTTTACATCATAGGACTCTTGAAATCCCACTAAAAGCAATGATAGTTATTCAATTTGTAAAAATCATACATCTACTCCTCTCACATTTATAAAAGATTATAATATAAATAATAATTTACACTAAATTTGTGAACTATCTTTGTATGTTCTATTACCTACAAATTTATATTATAAACATGTGTGATTGAGGCAACAAAACACAATTATGTATATCAAAAAGTACGAGTTCTGCTGCTTAAAATCTGATGAAACTAAGTTCTTTTCTTTTCTAACACTTCTAGAAATGTTATGTATTACTATTGTAACGGGGAAGCCAAGTCCAGAATATTCTAGGAAAGCAGCAGGACCTTACATATTTATTGTAATATGCTTGCTTTAATGAAACAAATAACACTTTTCTTTTAATTTTGCCTTAACTCCGCTAGGTACAAACAGTTAGTTACTTTTAATTTTGTCTCTTTTCTAACTCCGCCATGTATAAGTAGTTAGCAACGTATACGTACTTAGCAGTGTGATTTTATAATTTATATTTCATGAAAAATGAAAGGAACTTCGTTCCTACCGGGTGTCCCGCGACATAACACGTATTTTTTTAAAAAGTTTTTGGTGGGTAGCGCCCCCAAATTTTGAGCTAAAATTCATTTCTCGATTTTGGCTTGGGGTAATGAACTTTTATGCCAAATTTTGTCAAAAATGGACCAGTATAGTTTATAGGCTCCAGGCGTCAGCACAAACAAACAGATTACAGAAAAGAGACAGACATTTTTTAAAAACCACTTTTATTGACTCAAGGGACTTCAAAACGTGTAAATCCATCAAAATCAAATTTTCGCGCCATCAAACTACTTCTCTTTACATTAGGTATTAAGTAAAAACTGAGCTTTAAATACTCAATTGCGATTTCTATTATGAGTATGTATAACACTCTAAATGGCTTTAGCACATTATTTAATGTATTTATTAATTTTTAGTGAATGTATGAGTTTAGCACAAAGCCATCGGAAGTTAGCCATTTCCCACCTCTTCAATCTCTATGAATAAAGTTTCTGATGGATAATAGACAATGTAAGAATTACTGTTGTAAAATGTTTATTAATACCTTATATAAATATCTATAAATTGCTACTAAAATTTATCCGATTTAACTGTTTATTGGGAAATTTTTAAACAGATATTAAATACCGATTTGTTTAATACATACGAGGTGTTCAGAATTTCATCTTTGATATAGTGAATTTTTGTATACTTGGCTCTTACTTTCGTGTGAATTGAAGTATAAAGGTTAATATGACGTAGGAGGGAAACAGCTGATGTACTTTACTGTGGGAAGGACTCAGTAAATAAACAGTAGTATTACAGTGCTGGGGCTGGGGTTACACAAAGCAGAGACAGGAAAGTGTGTGAAATATTATGTATATGTTAGCCTTAAAGAATAACCGCTGTAATTACCTTCTTCACAACACCTCCACCTGTAAACACTTCCCTTGGATATCGATCATTTTCCCCCTGTAACTTTAATTGAACGAAAGTGAAGCGGACGGAATCTGCAAAAAAAAGTATAATCTTTTGATATATTTTCTCATTGTCAAGGTTATTAAGGAATTTTAGGGAGTAATTATGTGAGATAGATCTCTTATATCATTAATTTATTTTGTGTGATTGTTGTGTCGTGAATTTTATATTAATACATATGATACAAATTTATAAAAATGTAGGTAAACTCAATTATTATTCCAAACAGCTTAATAGAACATTAAAGTAAAATTAAAAATAACAGATGTGGTAGAAAATGTTTCCACAACTTGTAAATAAAGAGATTAAATTATTGAATAAAATGAAACAGCTATATCTAGAATTGCAGTTCACATTGGTCCCTATAATTTATAATTTAAACTGTTCATCGTTAATCCTTTTATAAATGTAATGTTTCTTCATCTTCAATCGGCACTAATAAAGGCCAAAGGTACTTTGTAAAAATAAAAATAAAAAAACTTAATTTTTTTTAAACATATTTTTTAATATTATTCCTAAGGGATTTCGGACTATCCTCATCTTAGAATGTATTCAATAGAAAGCTTGCATGAACAATAGCTAAAAGACCGACGACCGCACCAACTCTATTAGGAAGTAATGTACTGTGGGACCAATAACTATATGGAATTAAACAGAAAACGTGAGTTATTTTAATTTACATTTAAAGGACAAGTTTTAGCAATATACAGTCTTTGAAGGTGTAATTTTTCAGAGATCGAGAGATTTATATCAGTATATACAGGGTGACTGGCGATAAAGTTTGGAAAAGATTTAGGGCGATAGTACACATCATACGGAACAAAAATCACTATATATACCATAGGTCAATTATTGACCGTTCTCCCACTAGGTCAATATTACCGAATTTTCGTGGGGTGACGTTCTTGCCTCATAAATCAAATTGTTGCTCCTAAAATATGAATGCTAGAATAATGATATTATTATCGTTGAAAAGCTTAGAAAATTTCCTAAAAGAAAAGTAATCTTCATTGCTTTCATTCAGATTAGCATTTGCTTAGTACTCATTTTTATCGAAATTATTGAGAATTTTTTATTTATTTTATTTTTTTGGTGGTGGCAAAACTTACTNCTTAACGTCTCTTTTGTTCAGTTTTAGAAGTGGTTATTATTACTAAAGGTTTCTCTAACACACAATATCACGTTATATTTTAGGAGTTGAAGTGGTCGAGTATATCCTGTTGGGTTTGCAGAGGAACGCTGGGTGCGTAGATGACTGACTGACTGATTGTTACATGAGCCTCTGCCTCTAGCTATCAGATGAAAATCCTTGTGTTGTTCTCTATTTTGAACTTTAATTCATACTCACGACTCACGTACCATTTGTTCGAGTCAGATTTCTCACTTATACTGATTATTTATTTTTATTATGACTAACTTGATCTTGATCAAATTTAAAACGAAACATTGCATTACCCTTACAATATATTTTTTTTTAACTTCATAAAAATTTGTTAATTATTTTTTTATTCGTGTATTTTAGTTCTTTTAATTTCCCTACTGATTATTTTATTTAAGCGACTTGATTGATGGTTAGTGGTAGTACCCTTTTTTATTTCTAATGTATATGTACAGTAGATCCTCAAGGGTAAAAATTTCACAAAAAAAGTTTCTTAAGGTGGCGAAGTTTCGACCTATCCAGTCATTATCAAGCCTGAAAACGATAATTTATATAAGCATTATAGGAATATTACATATTACAATATTGCACTGGTAATCCACCGAAGGAAATACACTAAATGATTTACAATTTGAAAATTTATGTACCTTTACATCAATGGAGATGGAACTCCTTGGGCTCAGTCATATGTATATATGTATTTAAATTACAAGGTAAGAACTTCTTGTTCTCTTGTCTATATTTTCTCTTAAAAAAAGTCATCTTTAACCCGTCTTCTCTACTCTATAAAAAAAACATCGAAATAAACAGGAACTATTAAAAGGACATTCTTCAATGGTATATCGGTTGATATCCCCATGAACCTGTTTTAATTCCAACCGAAGTAATTTGTTAAGCAGATTATTGAATAGGTTGCGGTTATCTCTTTTTATAAACTCTTCTTGAAAAATATTTTTATTGTTTTTAATACTGTGGTACAGATGTCGTGGGAAGCAGTTGTTGTTATTATGATAAGGTAGTTCTTTTTAGCAGTGTTTTTACATAAATGAATTGTTCTCACTTATACTGATTATTTATATTTATTATGACTAACTTGATCAAATTTAAAACGAAACATGGCATTATTCTTTCAATATATTTTTTTTTAAACTTCATAAAAATTTATTCATTATTTTTTTATTCGTTTATTTTAGTTCTTTTAATTTCTCTAATTATTAGTTTATTTAAGCGACTCTTATTCCTTCAAATTCGGCTTTAAATATTTATAAATTGCTTATTCAATCATTTAAGTACCTAGAGTTATTGCTTAAAACAATAAACATGCATACATATATGCATACATTATATATATATATATATATAAACCATAAAAATACACTAAATCATAAAATATACTATAAATCATAAAAAATATTCAGTATATACATACTTGCATCCAAATTAATGTTTAAAAAAAAACAATAATCGTGAAATAACTTTCTTTTACCATTTTGAATCTCTCTTTAGTTTGTAATATACATGCGTACCTATATCCTATACATGATTTTTTTTTTTTTTTTTT
>KZ651186.1:682025-693199 GCA_001010745.2 Gerris buenoi | reverse complement strand
TTATACTTATTTTCCAAGCCAAACATTATTATATACTTCAGTCATTCTTTTCCACACCGCGCGCTCTCTTGCAACTCTTTGCCATGTTCCTCCACCGCATATTTTCTTAAACTCCTCGTCCCATGTAATCCTAGGTCTTCCTTTACCTCTATTAGCGTCAGTGGGGTGCCATTGCGGAAAGTTTTTCGTCCATCTGCCATCGTTTGTTCTAGCTATATGGCCAGTCCAGGACCATTTTCTCTCACATACCGTCTTGCCAATATCCTCAATACCAGTTGTATAGTACAACCACTTATTTGACTTTCTGTCTTTCCACGTGATATTCAGCATGCTTCTTAACATGCTCCTTTGTGCCACTCTCAACTTCCCTAATGATTCTCTTGACATTACCCATGTTTGACAGCCATAGATCATGACAGGCAGCACACATATATTCCATAGTTTCTTTTTCATTTCAGCTTTTACCTTTGACTTAAATAAATGTTTATACCGGTTGTAACTATTCCACCCCGAAGCTATCCTTCTTCTTATTTCTTTCTCTTCCCCATCCACTTCCTTACTGATTAGGCTACCCAGATAAATGTATTCATCTACTTCATCTAATTTTCTTGCTTCTTGTAATTCTGCTTCTTGACCTATGTTAACTGTCATTATTTTACTTTTATCTTTGTTTATTTTCAACCCTATCTTTGTGTAGGAACAGTAAGAGAAGAAAAAGAAAAATGTGTATAAGTAAAGAAGTAAGAAGTACAGATGCAACAAAAATTAAGCTAGGACAAAAGTGCAAACAAACCTGGTTGTCACACGTCAATTAATTTATTTCTTTTCCTTTTTCGCTGTCATTCAATGTTTATCTCTTAATAAAAAATCACAATTTGAAACCCGTCAAAATGAAGATAGTAAATATGGGACATGTCAGAACAAATAAAATAACTTGCAGATTTTTTCTGAACCAACTTTTCATACAGCAAAATTTGCCGTATGAAAACGAATTTAATTCTGCTGAAAGATGGCTAAAAGTATTAAAATATTGCATTGTCATCGTGTTCTGAGCTATTCTAAAAGTTTCAAATGCCTAGCTACTCGGGAAGTTAGTTAAAAATCGATTGCAATATTTGTACTGGACAAACAAACAAACAAGAAAGCAAGCTAATAAAAACGTAGTAAAAAACGTTGTATTATTTTTATTAACGATTAATCAAATATAAATAATCTTATTAACTAATTAATAAAATATTTTTAGCAACTTAGAATATAACCTTTTTTTATTTAAAATTAACTATACATAGACCATTTTCAACCAGAATACCTCAGCAAGTGAAATATACTGTTTGAATCAAAAGTAAATTTCATCGGTATAAGGTTGTTTAACTTTTAGTTTCAGTCATAATGGCTGAAAATGAAATATACCAATTTTTTTACTAGTTCTAGTTGCATGGACCTCCGTAATGTGTGGGAAACTAACTACACCAATAATCTTGTCACCTTACAGCAAAGATCTTATATAAAAGAGATGAAATGTTAAGAAGGGGTTTCAGGCAAAAAAGTGACCCCATGGAGGTATTAGTAGAGTAAGAGAAATTGGAAAAAAAAAATCATACTGCGCATGCTCCACGACCTTTTGACTGGGACAAATTACCTTCTTTGATAGTTTTAAGGTTACCTCTGGTTAATTTTGAATCAGGTTATGGTAACCTGCCAGACGTTTCTTGGTAACCTATAACCAAGAGGAAGGTAATATGTCCCATGGAGCTGATATTTTACATATCTCCATGGGGTCACTTTTTTGCCGAAAGCCTCTATCTGGTTTATATAACATCTTTGCCTTACAGTTAATTTTTCACGTAATTTGTTTATATATCGCTTTTCCGATTATAATATATGTCTATAAATAAATATTGATTTGTCATTATTCATAATTTTTATTGCATTTACTTTGCAATTAAGTTTCATTCTATTTCACTTTCTCTAATCTACATTAAAAAATATTTTTCCAAATATGTTTTGCATATTCCTGAAGTACATTAGCATAATCTAGATTAGATGAACTTGTTATTGTCTACCCCTTTTCGCGATACGGTGGTAATAGGGTGCCTTTGTGTCAATGTCTGAGATCTGTGCTTGCCTGGTCCAGTGGGCAGTTTTTGAATTGAGTCTCTTTTGATTGATTTTGAGTGGCCCACTTTTTGTGACCACGTTAAGAAATCGCATTCGTTCTTCTAAGAACAGAATATTAAAAATAGCCTACGGCGCGGCGCCGATTCAGGAATTATTTTAAGAAGACACAGGATTCGATTCAGGATTGTCAACCACAAAAAACGATAACTGTCAGGTTTAATAACTATTATGTCAATTTCTTTTTATTTTAATAGAGAAAGTCCCATATTTCCGTCCCCATCCATATTTCCTGGTATGCCACCTTGGTATAATAACTTTGTTTCTTTTATTTGTATTTTCTTATTCAGATTTCCTTTCATTTTGCATTAGAGTAATATAATAAGAGAAAGTGATGGCTGCAATATTGATTTCGTAAAAGAAAAAGAAATTGAACATTTAAAAAATAAAATCACAACCTTAATAACATTTTGCTGACTAAGTACAGGTTAATTTGTGAAAGTAAGTAGTTTGACAGGTATTGACTGGATAACTATCAAAATGAATTTAAATTATATACTCTGCAACCACCCTTAATTATATTTTTATATTAAGATGAATTTAATATTAATATGGGTTTAATTTTAAAGCAAATGTGTAACCTTAGGGTATCCATTAAAGTATACGAGTATATTATTACGACATAATAATATAAACTTGAAAAAAAAAGAAATATTTTAAAAATGACTATGACTATCTTTTTGTTATTGAGCTGAGCAAAGCGAAGCTCTTACACTACACATTGCATTTGTTTGGACGCATACTCCTTCTGAACGGCTGAACCGATCCGCACAAAATTCGGCACGGTCAATGTGACCAACAACAGAAAGGTATGGTCCAAATTGGTACGTACACAGGGGTACGGGGTACACAAGTTTCCTTCTGAACGACTGAACCGGCCCGCACAAAATTTGGCTCGGTCAATTTGACTGACCACAGGAAGGTATAGATCTGAAATGGCCTAAATTGGTACAGGGGTACCAAGTATGGGGTACAGAAGTTAAAATAGTAGGTATATGCCCTTCATGATGCATGTCGTTGGAAAGCTCTTTACGAGTACAGTTATTGTTATGTTCACTTTTGTTATATTTTCATTTAAGATGGGGTAAAGGTAAAATATAAAAACAGGAAAAAGATGCTGTTTAATTTAAAATAGAAGTATTACTATTTTTGACCGATTTGAGCTGCTTATAATTAAAAATGTTTATTGTTTAGGATTAAAATGCATGTTCAGCTCAATATTGCAAGCAGGCAATGGCATTGCACACCTAGTTTACATTTTATTGCGTTTATACAGTGGAAGCAATATACACACGCCTTCAAAGTTGACTAAATAAAGGTTTTATTACATTTTTCTAATAGATTGGCTATAGTAAAATAACATCATAGGCTTATTTATCGTTTCAAATATCTAGTATATAAATCATAAATCAGAAAGATGGCACTGAAATTCGATTTTAAGATTTTGATAGATTTACCACGTTTTGAGTTCCCCGAAAATGTCTGCCTGCCGTCTATGGAGACACGTGGAGGCACGATTTCAATTTCATTTGGCTAACATGAAAAATAAATTTTAGCTCTATAAAGTGGAAGAGAAACCGATGGGTGCAAATATGATTCGCAAAAAATGTTGAATGACGGACAGACTCGAGACGACAAATGTTCTCTGCAGTCTAAACCAGATTTCATTACAGAAATATTTGAAATAATAGACATAGAAATAGTCTGCAAATTAGTATGTTACATAGCTTCTTCGCCTCCAATTATTATTGAACTAATAGTCAAATAAAAATTGGATCACCGTCGATTTCCAAGGGGGTCCTACTTTTTTTATTTAATATTAAATGTGCGAATGTGCGTAGACGTTTGAAATGAATATAGACATCTGAGGGATACTTTCCAAATTACTTCAAAATGAGATGTGTACATTTGAAGATTATTAATAAAAACTAGTTGGTTCACACAAGGAAAGTAATGGGTGCAATAGGTTGAAAATTATATTGGACTACTTGTGAAAATTTCAATGAAATCGGGCTTGCAGTTTTTAAGATATATGGTGGTTTGCAAATATTTAGACACGAGACCAAAAATGTTTCCAGAAACACCAACCGACCGAAATGTTCCCTGACGTCTGAAACGGATTTCTGGAGGTCTCCGATATAAAAAATTCCTAGAGAGGATCCGTTTTAGACATCAGGAATCATTTTTGGTCTTGTACTCTCTGTCAGTCTGTACATACCATTATATCGTAAAAACGTTTCGTCTGATTTTTATGAAATTTGGGTAGTAATTAGTAAGTCATAATTAGTGTGCTGTTTGTCTCAAATAATTGGAACCTTCTACACTTATTGGTTTCTCTTCCACTTTTGTTTGACACTAATTCTATAAAATCTAAAATAAAAGTAATCACAAAAAAGCAGTAGTAGTAACATCTATAAAAGTAAAATACGTGACCGCAGTAAGGAAGCTTTGGACCACACTAAGTGGCTAGCTATCTTTAAAATATGTAATACATATAACCCTAGATTTTATTTTTGTGGGGTTAAATTTTATTGGATCACTTGATAAGTTATATTATACGGGCTTTTTAATAAGATGTTGTTAATTGTAGATGACTCCTTGATGTGTTTATTGTATGAATACTTAATTACAGTAAATTGTATACTAATTAAGGGATGTCTCTAATCTGCATGGTTTCACTATGACTATGACTGATAAGAATTAGGTATAGATTTCAGGAATTAATTTCCTGCTTTTGTATCGGAGAGATATCTGGAACTAAGGGATAATGTATTTATTTAGTCGGACGTGGGACGTGAAAGATTAGGTTCACCTATGTATTGGTTTTCCGTTCCGGTTAACTAGATTAGACTCGATCCAAACTCTCTGTTTTAACTTGGAATTCTCTCGAGATGGTTTTCTTGCTCTGTCTATAACTTTCACTTGTTTTAAACTTTTTTCCTGTTGTTTTCATCCGTCGACAAGTTCACACTTGCTTTCTACGTCAGCAGACTCGCCGAATCTGTTTCCCTTGTCAGATATTATAAAACAATAAAAACACTAGCCCAGATCGAATTTCCACATAAAATTTTAATACTTTTGACTTTTGACAACTTTCCGCCAACCTATCTCCCAATTCCCGTGACAGATAATAGAAAGAAACGAAAGAACGATTTCAAACCTTAGTTCTTCCCACTTACTATATACCTACTATTTTTTCTACAAATTTATTCAATTCAATTCAAAGACTGCATAATTATGAGGAATGGGCAGCACACATATATTCCATAGTTTCTTTTTCATTTCAGCTTTTACCTTTGACTTAAATAAATGTTTATACCGGTTGTAACTATTCCACCCCGAAGCTATCCTTCTTCTTATTTCTTTCTCTTCCCCATCCACTTCCTTACTGATTAGGCTACCCAGATAAATGTATTCATCTACTTCATCTAATTTTCTTGCTTCTTGTAATTCTGCTTCTTGACCTATGTTAACTGTCATTATTTTACTTTTATCTTTGTTTATTTTCAACCCTATCTTTGTGTAGGAACAGTAAGAGAAGAAANAGGAAGACAGAGTTGAATTGTCACAAAATCACTATTTTAGCCAAAGCTCCAATATTTTGCATTATCATTTATAAGTGTTTCTTAGAACGATTTTTTTTCATTTACTTACATTAACAATATATTTTATGAAATATATATTGCTTTAATGTAATTATTATTATTTATTTATTTTATTAACATAATAATAATAATTTTTTTTCACTTTCTCTCTTTTTCAAATTTTACCTATTTTTATCTTCTCCAATTATGCGCCACCCTCAAGCCGCAGCGCCCGCGGCCGAGCTACACCCCTCTGGCTCAGGCTGAACCCCTTGTGTAAGAGGCGTGTAGGGCCTATAAGGTTCTGTTCTTGGTGCACTGCTTGTCTGTGTCTGGTAAGACTTTCTTTTCTCATGTTCAGGACCAAATTGTTGTTCTACCCTCAGGCATAGGAGAGCTGGTCGCCCTCTCTATATTAAGGAGTTTTCAAACTGTTATCCCTTAGTCAGATGTGTTTCATCTTCATCTTGCAACTCCCGGTTCTGGTTTTTTGTTTTTACCAAATCTCCGTTTCGTGTTGTCCTTTCTGGAGTGATCTGCAATTATTTTTACCTTTTTCTTATCTTCTTTTTGCTAGACTTTTTTTTATGTGAATTTTTATTTTAAATGTTTAATTGTTATTTTTGATTTCTCATGTTGATTCACGAACTTTCCTAGAAAGTATTGTCTGTCCTGTTCAGCTTCCAGATTAGAAATGCTACATTGATTCAGTATTGAACGCCGGAAATAAACATTTTATGTATCAGGTAGTGTTATTTTGAATTCTGAATGGTCCATTTGACAACTAATACTATTACACATTCGTCAAGATATTATTCAATTTGAATAAAAGGTCCCCCGTTGATTGTCGATTCGAAAAGTGAAAACTATATTTAGTAAGGATGAAAGAAAAGCCTAAAAGCCTAGATGCCTAGGACATGGAGGTGATGGCGTTCTCTCTTTGGTCTCAGTGGAATATGTGAGTGTAAAGGATGAGGCGAGATGTGCCCGAACCAATTGACAGTATGTCTATACGAGGCCAGGGAATGCGGCGAGACCGAATAAAAGGCTTTCCCTGATGATGGAGTTTAATCTGCTTTTCTTCTGATTCTTCCCATCGAGGAACCAACACCTCTTACTAATCGACATTGATTGTTATGTGAGATTTTTAAAATTTATAATAGTTTAGTTTGTTAGCTTAAACCTAAACTTTCGTGGTTTTTTTACTCAAAGATGCGGTTTATTTAGTTGATTCTACTGTGATAAAACTGTGTTTATTGACAAGTTATACATTAATTTAAAGGCTTTGAAGTGTAAGAAAAGAATATGCAACTATTAAAATTTACATGTTGTAAAAAATTACATGATGTTTGTCTGTCCCTCTCTCTATTCTCCAAAAATGCCAAAAAACATTTTCTGACTTGGCAAATACACACCAAAAACTTAAATCAAATAATACATATTATTTTTTCATTTGAACCCCCAGCACAAGGATACAAATTTGTATACGACACTGCATTTAATTTAAGTGTATTTGCCAATTCAGAAAATGTTTTTAAATTTAAACGTGTAGAGTGATTTAGGAAAAGAGAATTAAGAGAGAGATACAGACAAACATCATGAACTTGCACTGGATAAATTAGACCTAGTAGAACTTACTCGGACAGTGGGAGATTTGGCTAAACCTATAATCTCACAACTTTTTACGTGAGATCTGACTTATTTTTTTACACTGGTTTTTTGGTTGGGATATTATGTATTTCTTTCAAGATTCATAATTACAATACTCGTGATCATTTAAATACTGCAGTAACTAAGGACAAACAATTTTGGTAAAAATCACGTTTTTCTGTTGCTATAAAATAAAGTTTATTTGATGAAAGACATGCTTATGTAGTCATTTAATCACAACGTCAGTTTTTTTGAGTATGGACAAATAATAGAGAGAGAAAATATTCTTTCTTTTTGTCCAGGTAATTGAGTATCACCGTTCATTTTTTTTCTTAGGTCCCTTAAAAAAAAAACAAAAAAACAGTGGAATGTTGACTCTGGCGTGTCAGTTGTAATTTGGTGAATTATTTTAAATTTTCTTTTGCTTTTATACCATACTGATCCAAAGTTTTTTTTTGACAAAGAAGGCAGAAAATATTACATTATTATTAATGAAATATCATCAGCCGAAAGTGAAAGATGACTTTCTGCAACGTTTTGTATACTTTCTTTTCCTTTGGGGTTACTGTTTTTTTATTCATGGGTCGAAACTAACTGTCAGCTGTTCTATTATGGAAATCAGGACCTAAATTTAAATTTCAGACAGTATGCCTTTTAAGTAATTAGGTTGAGCTCATGTAAATACACAAAATGTGCTTCGCCTTAGCAATGACTCTTCGCATAATAATTAATGCAAATTTGTCATCTATAATTTATGAGGAGTCAAATTATGTAAATAATGTGTCGACTGTCTGAATTATCAAAGAGTTTAGTTTTTAATCTCCCTGGCATTACAACTCTATTTGATTTTTGACAAAGAACAATACTGCTTACGTAATTTGAGGATTAAGTGAAATTACTTGAGTAAGAAAAGTGGACCACAAGCCTATAATATACCGGAGAAAGTAACTAATTGTAGACTTATCTGTACTTAGTACAGTTTAACACTTCTTTTTATTCTCAAACATGGATCTTCAAATCTCTTGTGATAAATATCTGCTTAAAGGTAAAAGTCACAAAGTAAATTTCTTTCAAAAATTAGTTTGTCAATTTAAATACTTAATTGAAAAAATAACCAAGAGATTGGAAAGGTTCCTGCTTCGTTACACAGGAATAAAATAAATTATATTATTCATATTGTAAGATATTTGTGGCAAATAATACTCACCATGTTTAAAACAATGTGTAAATGTAGATCTTTATTAGTTAGTGAAATTTAACTTCGAGCAAATGATATTATAATGCGTTATTTATTCAAAAATAATTAATTAATAATGGAACTTTATTTAGTGGAATTATTAAGCTTTTTATCTGTACTCCATCTATACATTATCTGCACTTTACCTGTACTCTATACATATAAAATTAGAAAAAGTCTCGTGGATTTTAATTTTACCTCTTTAACCCAATTATTAATAATCTTGAATTTGTTTTATAACTGTATATATTGACAATTATCAAAATAAACGTAAAACGTAAATGTCCAATTAAAACGTAAATCAAACTAGTTTTTTGTGCTTAACATTGACATATACTACGTTTCCATGAGCTCTCAAAACCAAGTGTTTTCATGAGGAGTTTTCACAAACATTTTGAAAACTATATAAAATCCCAGACTATAATATCTCTGCTCATCATAACTACTGTGCATGTCTCAATTCTGTTTTCAATTCATTACCAGTTTCCATGCTATCTTTTATTACAGTTTCCATACAAAATTAAAAATTAGCTGTTGTGACTTTGAACTCAAAACGTTTTGAAATCACCGTTGCCATAGGGTTTTGAATATCATAGATAGATTGTCATGCCATTGAATACTATAAGATATTAATGCAGTTGTTACTCTGTCAATATTAGGTTTAGAAATGATTTACTTTATTATTCTCTTTTTATGTAACTTCACTGGTTTGTGAAATACGATTTTATTTGATACATAAAAAAGGAATCTATATTTTTTATGGTCATTATTTCTGAAGTTATTGCGGTAGCTCAGGTGGTCAAGAACTGCAAAGAACAAAAAATCATCTAAATAATACATTATTATTAATGAAATATCATCAGCCGAAAGTGAAAGATGACTTTCTGCAACGTTTTGTATACTTTCTTTTCCTTTGGGGTTACTGTTTTTTTATTCATGGGTCGAAACTAACTGTCAGCTGTTCTATTATGGAAATCAGGACCTAAATTTAAATTTCAGACAGTATGCCTTTTAAGTAATTAGGTTGAGCTCATGTAAATACACAAAATGTGCTTCGCCTTAGCAATGACTCTTCGCATAATAATTAATGCAAATTTGTCATCTATAATTTATGAGGAGTCAAATTATGTAAATAATGTGTCGACTGTCTGAATTATCAAAGAGTTTAGTTTTTAATCTCCCTGGCATTACAACTCTATTTGATTTTTGACAAAGAACAATACTGCTTACGTAATTTGAGGATTAAGTGAAATTACTTGAGTAAGAAAAGTGGACCACAAGCCTATAATATACCGGAGAAAGTAACTAATTGTAGATTTATCTGTACTTAGTACAGTTTAACACTTCTTTTTATTCTCAAACATGGATCTTCAAATCTCTTGTGATAAATATCTGCTTAAAGGTAAAAGTCACAAAGTAAATTTCTTTCAAAAATTAGTTTGTCAATTTAAATACTTAATTGAAAAAATAACCAAGAGATTGGAAAGGTTCCTGCTTCGTTACACAGGAATAAAATAAATTATATTATTCATATTGTAAGATATTTGTGGCAAATAATACTCACCATGTTTAAAACAATGTGTAAATGTAGATCTTTATTAGTTAGTGAAATTTAACTTCGAGCAAATGATATTATAATGCGTTATTTATTCAAAAATAATTAATTAATAATGGAACTTTTTTAGTGGAATTATTAAGCTTTTTATCTGTACTCCATCTATACATTATCTGCACTTTACCTGTACTCTATACATATAAAATTAGAAAAAGTCTCGTGGATTTTAATTTTACCTCTTTAACCCAATTATTAATAATCTTGAATTTGTTTTATAACTGTATATATTGACAATTATCAAAATAAACGTAAAACGTAAATGTGAGAGCTGGTCGCCCTCTCTATATTAAGGAGTTTTCANAAGCTCAGGCTCCCTGAGCGAAAGCTTTGATGTTAATAAATATTTAAAGAAAAAACTCTCGGACTTTCATTCCAACCAATTCTTCGTCACTCCTGTAAAAATCATTGAATTACTATAAATTACATTTCGGTCAAATATCAAGAGTTAATTTTTACGTAGTCCATATGGTCAATTAGAATTGACCAATGGACTGTAAGGCGAACAGTCCTCTTTAACTTAATGTGAACAAAAAAAATCCTCTCATTCATCCCACTTATTAGGGTAATTATAAAAATTAAGACATCTCTTATAACACCCAAGGTGGTCTGTACGCGTTTTTACGGTGTTTTTTTTTTTATATAAAAACTCAATCATATATCAAAAAAATTGCATATCAAATGGTGTTAGGGTACTTAAATTAAAGGGGAATAAATGGAGAATTTTTACTAAAATTTGGAAAACTGTAGATCATGGAATAATTACAGGCTTAGAAGATTACAAGAATAAATTTTTAATTTGGCTTGCCGAGAGAGATAATCCCGTGAGTAGAAATACTTCGATCCATGTTGCGTATTAAATTTTATCTACGACTAGTGCACCATGGGTAATAGCTATTAAGTTTGTAAATATAAA
>KZ651186.1:669855-680514 GCA_001010745.2 Gerris buenoi | reverse complement strand
TTTTTTGCTTTTTACCAAATATCTTTAAAATTATTGACATTAGGCGAATTATGGTTATGTAAAAATTTGTTCTTCATTAAATTTCCAATAAAAATAGGCCTCTAAACCTTTTTTCTATCTCCAACCGTTTTTGAGTTACAAGCGCTCAAAATTAGGTAATCTAAAATAAAGTAGGATTAGGGGATTAGTTAGGAATAAAGTGGTTTAGGTTCATTTCTTATACAATACAATTTTTCATTTTTTGTTTTTTTTACAATTGCAACAAAACTATTTTGCCTATAGGCTTCACAGCTGTGATGTTCGCGCTTAGTAATATAACTTTAATGGTAATTTATAAACTCATCAAATTAAAAAAATCCCTCTAAAATAAATAGTAGATCCCAGGTCCTATATAAAATACCAGAATTTATACAATTACCTGACATATATAATATTCAATATGTACCAGCTACAACAATTACATGTTTTTAATTAATCTTTGAAAATAAAGAATGTGTCTAATTCTTCTTACCACCATTAAGCCCCCATCCCGGTGATATAATTGTCTCAATTAAGGTAGCTGGGTAAAAAATGCACGCAGGTCGGATGTAAGGGGTAAGCCTCACGTCCAATTGAAGTCTAAAAAGTGCTAAATCGTGATTTCTGGATCCTTCTTTATACATAGGATTTACTATTCGTTCCTCGATGTCTACTATATTCGTGGATGCATCGTCTTCCATTGTACCTATCCACAGATCTCCAAGCCACGCCATGCGTGCCTGCCCTCTTTGAACAAAATAATTTATTGTTTTAGATATTATCAACAACAAAACTTTTCAAAAATATGCTCCCGATAGTATCAGTGGCGTAACTAAGGGCCCACACGGGCCAGCATTGCCGGCGGGCCCCTAAATTCTAAACAAAAATCATTGAAGAGGTATTTTGTGGACTTGTAGTTACAATACAGGAGTGACGAAGAATTGGTTGGAATGAAAGTCCGAGAGTTTTTTCTTTAAATATTTATTAACATCAAAGCTTTCGCTCAGGGGGCCTGAGCTTCTTCAGTGATAACTAGTTTGAAGTGTTGTTGGAACAAAGCTAGTGTCTCTTTATAGTATACCAGCATCAGCATCAGGGCAGAGGTGAATAACGCGATTAATCCCATATTTATAGATAATTTTAGATTACTCTTCATAAAAAAAATATCAAGAACTACAGAAAAGCCATTATAAATTTATATTATATTTACTGTAGAAGTAATACTCTACGTTCAGTCATCGTTTTAAAAATGGTTTTGAAAACGATCCACAAGTTCAAAATGCTGGCGCTGTGTGAATAGAGAAGTTTGTATAAATTTATTAGTAAGAAAAAACTGTAATAACAAAAGAATTTTTGACCAAAGAACCCTTTGCTAGCAAGTAGTTGACGGGTGTTTTTAGGTTTCCGTACGAAGTACGAAAAGAAACCTTATATAACGGCTTAACGGCTCTGTCTGTCTGTACGTTGGCATGTCTCAATTCATAAACTGTACTATAGCTAGGAACATGAAATTTGGTACACTGGTGAATCCCGACATTTGTGACAACTGTACACTTTTTGGAGTTTTCAAATTTAATATTTCCTATATTCATATTTAAGATGGTGGCCAATATGGCGGATTGTGACTAAAAACAGTTTTTAGTCACCGTGATATGTTATACATGAATTTAGGTCTTTGAGGTGTAGAAAAAGAATGTGCAACTATTCAAATTGTTCACTTAATCGTACAGAATCCGGCGATTATCGCCGTACGTACCCACCTACTTACGTGAAGCGTGCCTTACATTTTTTAAAATGATTATTCTTTATTAGCTCATAAGTAGAAACAACTGCTTAGTTCTATAAACTACTGCAAAAAAATTTCTTTGTTATTTTATTTGCAGGTGGGTTGTGTCATTAGTTTTAAAAACACATTTCAAAACCTAAGCATAATTCCCCTGTTAACTTTTCTTACCTGACACATGTTAGTTGAGGGAGGGGATGGTACTGTGCAATGACCATCCATGGTGACACCACGAAGTAATTGATGATTATTGAATTCTTTCTTGCAAGATTCGTCAGATGTTAAGGTCCCGTCTCCTCTCACCAGTTTATAACTTTTGAAAAAAGCATCTGTGGATATATATATTTTTTTATTTACTTATTTATATTCCAAATTTTCATTAACTTCAGTACAAAATACAATGCAGAAAATTTATTATATGCATATGATCTCGTAACAGGTTAGTGTTGTAAAACAAATATTTTTATAGAGTTCACCAAATAACTCCATTACTTGAATAATTATATATTAAAACTAAACTTCACTCCAGGCTTCACGTGGGGCTCATGCTAGGAATCAGTGGCAAGGTTTCCTATTATATCATGCAAGCCACGAGTTAATATAATCGCCTTAATAGTTTTGCTTTTTACCAAATATCTTTAAAATTATTGACATTAGGCGAATTATGGTTATGTAAAAATTTGTTCTTCATTAAATTTCCAATAAAAATAGGCCTCTAAACCTTTTTTCTATCTCCAACCGTTTTTGAGTTACAAGCGCTCAAAATTAGGTAATCTAAAATAAAGTAGGATTAGGGGATTAGTTAGGAATAAAGTGGTTTAGGTTCATTTCTTATACAATACAATTTTTCATTTTTTGTTTTTTTTACAATTGCAACAAAACTATTTTGCCTATAGGCTTCACAGCTGTGATGTTCGCGCTTAGTAATATAACTTTAATGGTAATTTATAAACTCATCAAATTAAAAAAATCCCTCTAAAATAAATAGTAGATCCCAGGTCCTATATAAAATACCAGAATTTATACAATTACCTGACATATATAATATTCAATATGTACCAGCTACAACAATTACATGTTTTTAATTAATCTTTGAAAATAAAGAATGTGTCTAATTCTTCTTACCACCATTAAGCCCCCATCCCGGTGATATAATTGTCTCAATTAAGGTAGCTGGGTAAAAAATGCACGCAGGTCGGATGTAAGGGGTAAGCCTCACGTCCAATTGAAGTCTAAAAAGTGCTAAATCGTGATTTCTGGATCCTTCTTTATACATAGGATTTACTATTCGTTCCTCGATGTCTACTATATTCGTGGGTGCATCGTCTTCCATTGTACCTATCCACAGATCTCCAAGCCACGCCATGCGTGCCTGCCCTCTTTGAACAAAATAATTTATTGTTTTAGATATTATCAACAACAAAACTTTTCAAAAATATGCTCCCGATAGTATCAGTGGCGTAACTAAGGGCCCACACGGGCCAGCATTGCCGGCGGGCCCCTAAATTCTAAACAAAAATCATTGAAGAGGTATTTTGTGGACTTGTAGTTACAATACAGGAGTGACGAAGAATTGGTTGGAATGAAAGTCCGAGAGTTTTTTCTTTAAATATTTATTAACATCAAAGCTTTCGCTCAGGGAGCCTGAGCTTCTTCAGTGATCTACAAAAATATATAAGAATATAAAAGATATTGAAACTAATAAAANTAACAATCTAAAGAAGGTGTTCGGAATATTCTTCTTTAAACTGTTACTCTCCTTATAAAAGAACAGAAGGTAGTAACAATCTAAAGAAGGTGTACGGAATGTTCTTCTTTAGACTGTTACTCCTCTTATAAAAAAACAGAAGGTAGTAACAATCTAAGGAAGGTGTACGGAATGTTCTTCTTTAGACTCTTACTCCTCTTATAAAAGAACTGAAGGTAGTAACAATCTAAAGAAGGAGTACGGAATGTTTTTCTGTAGATTATTACTCCCCTTATAAAAGAACAGAAAGTATTAACAATCTAAAGAAGGAGTACGGAATGTTCTTCCTTATAGACTGTTACTTCCCTTATAAAAGAACAGAAGGTAGTAACAATCTAAAGAAGGTGTACGGAATGTTCTTCTTCAGACTGTTACTCCCCTTATAATAGAACAGAAGGGGAAGGTAGTAACAATCTAAAGAAGGTGTAATGAATATTCTTCTTTAAACTGTTACTCTCCTTATTAAAGTACAAAAGGTAGGAACAATCTAAAGAAGGTATATGGAATGTTCTTCTTTAGACTGTTACTTTCCTTATAAAAACAGAAGTGTGATATTCCTTTGTCCTAAAGTACATTGGACTAAACATCCCTTTTTCTTAATAGTTAATTAGACAAAGGAATATATAAATAATTGTAAACATTAGTATTTAAAAAAAAAACAAAAAAAAAAACAGGGGAGTAACAATCTAAAGAAGTACCTCTTAACCTTGGTATCAACCCATGACAACACCTGTTTGAATTCTTAGTCATTCAGACAAATTTCATTTAAACTTCGATACTTAAAACCAAACTAGAATCTGCTTCAAAGGTCAAATCAGTAAAGCATATTCTACTACATTAGTTTCCGCGGTGATTTCGTTTTGTAGGGAAAGGTGTTGAACCTTGGTATACCAGTAATACCTTGAGCAAATCGCGATTACTTCTATGACTTGAAAGAAAAATTATAGGGAAAAAATTAATATGTAACTGTATTTGGCCATTTTATAGAGTAGAAATCTTAGTATGGGTAAAATCGAGGTTTTGTGGATTACAATTTGATTTTATTCTCAACTAAACTTCCATAATTATTACACCGGTTCTTTTACCAATCAGTAACAATCAGTTTATTATAAAAAAAATCGGTTCAAGACAACTCAGACAAATTTTCTTGCGTTGTTAAAATAGTATTTGAATTCCGCAATTATTAGATTTAATTTTATAATTTAAACACAAGAAAACATAAAATAAATTGGTTGTGCGTTAAGTCTCACATAAAAAGGGTTTCGGTGGTATTGTGAACATTAAATTAGTATAGGGGAAAGGGAACGTCAAATTTTAATGTTTTTTGACAAAATGTCATAAAAAATTAAACACTTTCCTCAAGTTGTTTATGACTTTGTAATCTACTCTTCAATGCCTTTCATTTGATACCCCACTCCAAATTTAAAAGAAAAAAAATGCCATGAATTTACCGCCATTTTGGATTTGAACAGCTGATAATTTTGAGTTCACTATATTTTTCCTGTGTGCGCGTCAAAACGATCTTTAAAATACTGCACAGTTTCGTGTTTCTATTTCTTTTGATTCAAAAGTTATTGGAACCGTACAAAGTGACAGACAGAGAGACACAGGAACGGAACTATAAGGGCTTCTTTTTTGGTTTTACCAACGAAATCCTAAAAGTGGTCAACAGGTGGTCTCCTATTTACTTTTTGTTTTCGATTTTCAACAAATCGACAGTCAGACATTTTTTAAAAATACATTTTTGGACTCAGGGGACCTCAAAACGTGTAAATCCATCCAAGTCTCAAAATCGAATTTTTCACTCCATCACAATACTTCCTCTTTATTTGAGAAATTAGTAAATCTACAATAGATTATGTAGAAAACAAACTGGTTTTTATTTCGCTACTGTTGTAATATATTGCTATAGTTGTGTAAGACCTTTATAAGACCCAATGCATCAACAGGATTATTATTATTATTATTATGTATTATTATTATAGTTTTAGTCCTATATTATACAGATCAAATGAAATAAATCCTTCCCTCTTATAGTCTTAAGGTTAAAAAATGAAATACATAATATTTAAAAATATGCTGGATTATTTTCTTCTTTAATGTACATAAATTGGTTTGTTAAGGCCCCCATACACGGTCAAACATTTTGCGCAAACATCATGTTTGTGCAAACATTTTGACCATGTAAGGGGCTGCTTGATGTTTGCGCAAACATGATTTTTAACTAAATTTTCCCGACATCAGGTTGGCGCAAACATTTTGCACAGAATGTTTGATCGTGTATGGGGGCCTTTGCATCTTCGACCAAAACCCTGTATTTGTACCAACATCGATGGGGGCCCCCTTTAGAGCATAATTAAATCTAACTTAGATTTATACTTCTATACCATTGTCAGGGGCCCTATTCAGTTCTGAATTGTTTAATTATTTACAAATATAATATTTCAAATTTTAAAAGCTCATCGTTGGAGAAAGTAGAGATATGAGGGTGAGATAAGCCGGGTAAATTGGTTCATGTAATGATACACTGCATGCTTACTGACACGTGGCTTTGCGCACTACCGTACGCTCAGATATATTGAAATATGAAGTTATTTATTTTATATTTATCTTACACTCGTTTATCTTCAGCACAGTGGGCGGCACTCAATACATATCTTGGACTTATAAGTGTTCCTCCACAGAGCCAATAAGCCAGAACTCCTCTTCCATACCCTATAATTGCCTATAAAAAATTTAAAAAATCATAAAATTTGGGAAATTTTACATAAATCGTAAAACTTTATTATTTCGAATAATATCAAATACATATTTAACATAATAATTATATTTGGATTTTACTTTTTTTTTGTAAAAACAATTATATCATAAATAAGATAATGAATATAAGAGGTGGTTAGAGGTGGTTAGAGCTCTAACCACCTCTTAGTATTACCGTAAAAGGTAACTCTTTTGGTGACGCAAATATACTAGGAAGTCCTTCTGTTTCATTAGTTGAGGGTCCCTGCGCTTTTAATATTTCTGCGTACTCTTCACATTCTACAAAAAAGTGGAGTTATTAAAAGTAAATATAAAAGAAGTAATGTAGGTTATGGGCCTTAATACCTTTGCCACTCTGACTGTTAAAGGAAAAATGCTAAATCCTGATGCTAAACTCTTTATTCCCTCCGACATAAGTGAAGTATTGGTTTCTATTGTTTTACCTTATCAGTCACCTCACCCAGATATGTAAATACCCCTAACAAGTTATTCAAAACGAGTCATCGAATGTCTAGGTCTCATCTGTTATTTGTAGGTATGGGCTAAGCTTTGGGAGCCTTTTCATGACATAAATTTGCTTCTTTTTAAAAAATACCATACCTTCAATAGTGTAGTAAAAAAAGTTGCTAAACAAAGAAGCAAATTTAAATTACAAAAGTTTGTGATTCATTAGAAACACCATCCACACCACCCTAAAGAACACAGACCAAACTTTATCCGGAATATCGGAAAACGAGAACAAAAATTCGTTCAGGTTTACGAATATTTTGAGTGCTTACAATACAATTACTTTCTTATACCAAATTTTGATAGCATTATGTTATGTGAAGTGGAATGAAACGTCAGAATTATTTGTATCCTTAAAATAATTTCCTACATTATGATGTTAAGTAAAAGGTAAATAATAAAATCTGTTACATACGGGTAATTACTTATGCGATGTAAATGTACAAATAACAACCAATCATAACCATAAGTTACTTACTTTTGTGGCTTATACGTTTTGCTAAGCAATCGTAGTTTATAAAATATATCACGCTAAACAGGATTATAAAATAATAATTTCCAATGATTTGCATTGTTTAGAAGAGTAACAAAAACTAAATGTTTGAATAGTTAATGCTATTATCTTAAATATTATAATGTCAAGGACTAAGGCTAGTAATAATTATCTTTCTCTAAATAGAATCATCAACAACGTAATATAATCTCCATTTTTACTAGCTATAATTTTTAAATAAAATAAATATAATTTTAAAGGAAAACATTATTTAAAATGATTTAAAGAACGAATATAGTCTTTGACAGAGAAAAATTGAACTAATGTACAGAAAAATCTCCTAAAAGTTACTAAGTTAAATATTCATATATTTTAACCAGTCTGTCACCTGCTCCAGGTCTTCAGGGTGTAAAACTATTTAAATTAGTTATTTAAATAAGAAACTAAGTATTTATAACTACACTCTGAAGACTTAGATCAGGTGGCAGACTGATTAAAATATACATATTTTTATAAAATACCGTAAAATCTCGCGTATAATACGCACTTTTTTTTACCTCTTTTTTGCTTCCAAAATCGGGGTGCGTATTATACACGAGTGAAAAAAAAAATATATGTAATTCGTTTACAACTCAAATATTTCAAAGTTTCGTGATACTTTTTTTTTTAACAAAAACTGATTTTATGTATCTCATCGTATATTTATTTTTTCTCATTTTTTTTTTAGACAGAAAGATGTGTTATCATCATAGTTATGTTATTTTATTTCTCTAGTTGATCAAAGTCATAGATAAAAGAAGGTAGAAGATATTTTTTTCTGTTTATCTCAGAATCAGTACCGCCGTGAGATTACACTGGTGATTACACCATGTGATAACACCGGCTTGATAACAAACGACTGACTTCAGAGGCGGCCCTTCTACGAATTTATCTATTTTATAAGAAAGCACCCAGTTTTCTTAAAAGAATAGACGCCTTATTAGCCATCTGACCTTGCATGTAAAAATATTACGTAATAAANGACCAAAGAACCCTTTGCTAGCAAGTAGTTGACGGGTGTTTTTAGGTTTCTGTACGAAGTACGAAAAGAAACCTTATATAACGGCTCTGTCTGTCTGTACGTTGGCATGTCTCAATTCATAAACTGTACTATAGCTAGGAACATGAAATTTGGTACACTGGTGAATCCCGACATTTGTGACAACTGTACACTTTTTGGAGTTTTCAAATTTAATATTTCCTATATTCATATTTAAGATGGTGGCCAATATGGCGGATTGTGACTAAAAACAGTTTTTAGTCACCGTGATATGTTATACATGAATTTAGGTCTTTGAGGTGTAGAAAAAGAATGTGCAACTATTCAAATTGTTCACTTAATCGTACAGAATCCGGCGATTATCGCCGTACGTACCCACCTACTTACGTGAAGCGTGCCTTACATTTTTTAAAATGATTATTCTTTATTAGCTCATAAGTAGAAACAACTGCTTAGTTCTATAAACTACTGCAAAAAAATTTCTTTGTTATTTTATTTGCAGGTGGGTTGTGTCATTAGTTTTAAAAACACATTTCAAAACCTAAGCATAATTCCCCTGTTAACTTTTCTTACCTGACACATGTTAGTTGAGGGAGGGGATGGTACTGTGCAATGACCATCAATGGTGACACCACGAAGTAATTGATGATTATTGAATTCTTTCTTGCAAGATTCGTCAGATGTTAAGGTCCCGTCTCCTCTCACCAGTTTATAACTTTTGAAAAAAGCATCTGTGGATATATATATTTTTTTATTTACTTATTTATATTCCAAATTTTCATTAACTTCAGTACAAAATACAATGCAGAAAATTTATTATATGCATATGATCTCGTAACAGGTTAGTGTTGTAAAACAAATATTTTTATAGAGTTCACCAAATAACTCCATTACTTGAATAATTATATATTAAAACTAAACTTCACTCCAGGCTTCACGTGGGGCTCATGCTAGGAATCAGTGGCAAGGTTTCCTATTATATCATGCAAGCCACGAGTTAATATAATCGCCTTAATAGTTTTGCTTTTTACCAAATATCTTTAAAATTATTGACATTAGGCGAATTATGGTTATGTAAAAATTTGTTCTTCATTAAATTTCCAATAAAAATAGGCCTCTAAACCTTTTTTCTATCTCCAACCGTTTTTGAGTTACAAGCGCTCAAAATTAGGTAATCTAAAATAAAGTAGGATTAGGGGATTAGTTAGGAATAAAGTGGTTTAGGTTCATTTCTTATACAATACAATTTTTCATTTTTTGTTTTTTTTACAATTGCAACAAAACTATTTTGCCTATAGGCTTCACAGCTGTGATGTTCGCGCTTAGTAATATAACTTTAATGGTAATTTATAAACTCATCAAATTAAAAAAATCCCTCTAAAATAAATAGTAGATCCCAGGTCCTATATAAAATACCAGAATTTATACAATTACCTGACATATATAATATTCAATATGTACCAGCTACAACAATTACATGTTTTTAATTAATCTTTGAAAATAAAGAATGTGTCTAATTCTTCTTACCACCATTAAGCCCCCATCCCGGTGATATAATTGTCTCAATTAAGGTAGCTGGGTAAAAAATGCACGCAGGTCGGATGTAAGGGGTAAGCCTCACGTCCAATTGAAGTCTAAAAAGTGCTAAATCGTGATTTCTGGATCCTTCTTTATACATAGGATTTACTATTCGTTCCTCGATGTCTACTATATTCGTGGGTGCATCGTCTTCCATTGTACCTATCCACAGATCTCCAAGCCACGCCATGCGTGCCTGCCCTCTTTGAACAAAATAATTTATTGTTTTAGATATTATCAACAACAAAACTTTTCAAAAATATGCTCCCGATAGTATCAGTGGCGTAACTAAGGGCCCACACGGGCCAGCATTGCCGGCGGGCCCCTAAATTCTAAACAAAAATCATTGAAGAGGTATTTTGTGGACTTGTAGTTACAATACAGGAGTGACGAAGAATTGGTTGGAATGAAAGTCCGAGAGTTTTTTCTTTAAATATTTATTAACATCAAAGCTTTCGCTCAGGGAGCCTGAGCTTCTTCAGTGATCTACAAAAATATATAAGAATATAAAAGATATTGAAACTAATAAAATAAAAATAAAAATAAATATAAAAAATAACTTATATATATATAATAATAAATTATATATATAACTTAATAAAACTAATATAGAAAATCTTACCGAAAATTGAAATTAAAAAATTAACAGGATAACTGGTCATTATAAAAAATATGGCGACTTTTTTTGAAAAATATAACATATTTTAACAAAAATATAACAATAATGTAAATTA
>KZ651186.1:556072-585678 GCA_001010745.2 Gerris buenoi | reverse complement strand
AAGAAAATTAAGCTATTGCAATGGCTTCAAAATTTTTGTAATGCGAATTTTTTAAACATTTTTCCATGGAAATCCGTTTTAGGCCATTCTGAATCGATTCCTAAATTCTAACACCTTTTTTTATGTATATATGTGTCACTCCAAACTATATCTCCCCTTAGGATGCACTTAAAAATTTCAAACAAATTTTAAAATGTCAATAATATCAAAAGAAAGGATGAGTTTGTTGGCCAGAATTTTTGGAGTTCATTGAGGGGTCACATTTTGACAAGTTAGGATCAAAAATAGCATAAAATCGTGTTTTTTCTATTTTACCCCCTTTTTATATGAAAATATGATAAAATTGTACATAACAACAATTACTGTACTCTTAAAGAGCTTTCTAACGATGTTGAGGGGTAAATACTATTTTGTACCCTGTACCCGTGTGTACCCTAACTTTTTTTTTTTTTTTTTTCACCCATGCAAATTCAAAACAAAAATTAATATTTTCCTATATTATCATAAGCCAAGATTTCTTTGAAAATTCGCTCATTAAGTCATGGTGCATGACTGGACTTTTTTTTATCGAGTTAACCCTTGCCAACGTTCTGAAAAGGATTACACTAAATAGTATATTTATTTACCCCTCATTTGAAATGAGAGGTGGTAAAATGTACCACCCCTCATTTGCTTCCCAAAGGTATGTAGACAGTGACAGTAATCAGGTGTCTGCAAAAGTCAATCCTTTACGAAATAGTTTTTCCTAGAAGAATATAAACGTACATCATTGAAGTTATTTAGTACCACTGCCATCTTTTTACTTTCCCATATTGTCTGGTAAGTGCGAAGTCTGGGTTTGTGAAGTGCGAGTTGTTTTCTTTTCACTTGATGCGTGATGCAGCACTGTTGTCAGCTCCAGTGAGAGGTCGCTTAGGATCCTTTTATACTCTGCTTTGTCCTCCACTAATGGTTTCTTAACGCACAATAGATTTCCCTGATGCTGAACCGATCTTTTTAAACCATGCTTCGTTATACCATGCTCTCAATGCAAAAGAAATACATTCATATAAGGCTTTCCATGTGAGCAACAAGCTTTTCACTTCAAGCCTCCTAGATATTATTTTAAGATTCTGTCACTCTCTTTCTCTGTCACACGTATTTTGATCTAGCATTATGATTTTTATGGGACTGCCAATAAAAAGAATGCATGTATCGTTGACTAGATAAATGGTCTTCTTTAATTGTTATGTTTATAAGATCCTCTTAGGAACATTTTATCGCAGACATTCATACATAGTGCGTGTACATAAACAAAGAAATTTTCTTCATTGGTAAAAAATAATCATCGTCGGCAGTGTATAATCAATGTATGCAGAAGCTTGAACACGTAGATAAAAGCAGCTTACAAGGTGATACAATAGTATGAATACAAGTACTAACTTGAACTTTTCCTTTATAGTCATATTATTTACATTGAACGTATTTGCCATTTTTAAGGAAGACGTAGGTACCTTTAACTCTCTACCATGTTCAACACATTTTTTTTTTCCAATTCTACCGTTGTTACTGTGTTTGGCCTACCTGATCTTCCATTTCGTTAAAATATGCTTGCTTAATACTTTGGAAGGTAATTTTATTAGGATCCCCTCTGGACGTCCATTCAGACTAAACTACTTATATAATGGTAAAATTGATAATATGGATTTAACTAAATACATAGGATTCGTAAACTCAAAAACTTTTTTTTGAAAATGTTTACGCATAAAAATAGTCTACCAATTAGTGTGGCGCATAGCTCTATCCGAGGCATAGACGTGCCGGGATTATGAAATTAATTTACATTTTTTATTAAAAAAAGTGCCAGATCTTCTAATTTTATTAGATTCTTCGAACTGAATAACTCTACTACCGTATTCTGTATTAAATATACAAGTTAAATAAAATAGAAAAACAATTTTATCACAGGTGTAATAAAAGTGTTGTATTTCATTTTAATTATGGTTAACTTGTATATTGGGAGTACACTACGAAACAACTCATGAAATCAAACTAAAAAAGAGACTAATGTCTATGTGTACCTTCGAAAGATATACAACAAACGCATTCGTTCCACAAACAGACAATCTCGCATGCATAACAGAGACATTAGTTTATTTTAAAGACAAAAAATCTGCTTATTTGATTTCCAAACAGGTAATCGGTAAAATGAGTTTAAATTATACGAGCATATATTTTTATAAAAGTACATTGGGACCAGTTTTTTTACCTTTACGCTATAAACACAATATCGTAGTGTGTATCGTATACATATAGTGGTGGCCGTTCTGAACTAAAAATTACTGAAGATGGTTTCTAAAGGAATGGCGATGATTGATTTTTAATTTATTAATGTTACATTCCATTTTTAATGTTACCAAGGGTTTGGGATTGATTGAGGTAAACTTTTGACTTGAGATAGTCCCAAAAAAAAAGTCCCACTGTATGAGAGAACAAATTCTTCAAACAGTACCGGAGAATCAAATTTAGTTTGTCTAGTGCCAACTAATTCATTTTTATTTCAGCGGTTATGTTAACAACCAAAATTTTAAAGTATTGATCAGAATAGGATCTTTATGAAGTACATAAAAGAACCCCAACACAGGGACAGGTTGGGAGTATGGTAGTTCGGAGTTGAGTTGCCAGTTTCGGTATGGAGGGCATTCTTTTTCAAGGAAGCAGGGGTTACAGTTACCGTGAATTCGAAGGGTTACTTAACCAATCGAATGATTTCACACTGAGCGAATTTTTTAAAGGGCTATGTAAAGTAAAAGATTTAACTCTACCTGCCCAAATCCTTGATCATCTGAGAGTAAAGATTCAAACTGTAATTGGCACTATTCTTCCTGCTATGACCCATAGAGAGTTAAATAAACCGTCTTCAGCAAGTTATTTAAAACATAATGGTAAAAAACTGTTTCCAATGTACTTTCATATAATATATAATCAAGAAATACCTTCAAAATCCGGATACGAATTGATAGGTCTCCCTGAATTATTAATAATATTCTTGACCTCAGAGTATAAATATGTGTATTACTTTATTTTTATTTAGGTCTTAGGATTACTATAAATACTAAAAATATGTTCATCAATCATTTATCATCTCTTAGTTAGACATTTTTTTCTAAGAATATTCCAAACCATTTCCTTTTTACTTACTTTACTTTTTAAAACTATTGTTTAATTTTAAACTGTATGATTTAAAATAGTTATATTTAAGAAAACGTTGGTTGGGCTAGATCAAGGCTGTGGTTGAAGCAGCGTCAAGGGTCGGGTGATAACAGAATTCTAGATTACATGCACCAGGGCGTATCATTTCACTTTCCTCGACTCTCCCTTTCCCTCAGGATCTAATATCTTCTTCCGTCATGGCTCCAGACTCGCTCCTTCCTCAAGGTTAACAGACCTTTCTTTCTCAAAAACAGCTCTCCTTTCAACTACCTCTCACTATAAATTACAACTCTAACCTGTTCCTCAATTTTTTACACAGTAAAAAGGTATTGACTTCGTATATGCGTATAATAAATTATATAGACTAAAAAGGGTCAAAGAAAAAGAACCAATTTTTTCATGAAATCTCCTTAGTGTATACTATAACTTAAATCACAGTATAACTTACACTAATGCAAGAACGTAAACTGGACATTTACGATAAATTATTAATTATCCTGATTTGAACCCCGTATGTTATGATTTAATCCCGTAGTCGGATATTGTGACACTTTTTTAAATAGCTTCTATTGTGTCCTCGTCATTTAACTGTATTATATTTACACTTAAGATAGCACTTACAAATAATATTTTATTCCTAACAATTTTTTGCACTTGCGTGAGTCGAAGAATTACAATATGAAAATCTATCAGAAACTTACCAATATTATATTTATATATTAGTAGAAAATTACAATTTAATTTATTTTGCATCTATAGTCTTTTGTGTTCTATAGCATATTAAATGAAAAAGTGACTTCCTTAAGAAAAATGTTGCCTCCTCTTGAGGCATCTTGAGACCATTAAAATTCAATCCAAGTTTATACAATATTTACTTTTCTATATATACATAAAATCTGATGATGATTAAGAGTGCAAGTGGAGTAGATGTCAATAGAATAATGAAAAACTGGACCGCCTCTTCTCGGAATAGTGATTATTTCTCAAAACTATACACATAGCTTTCGGCCTCTCGGCCATCATCAGTGCCTACAATAAAAAATGTACTATCTATGGCTAATGAAGAAATGTAACAAAGCGGTACTGTCAGCTTAAGCAAATAAACACATATTTGTATCTCATCTTTTAAAACTGGTTGATTTGTACAATAAACTGAAAAATATTTTCATAATCATTATTCAGTCAGAAGAAACAACTTTTTGAAAAGAAAAGATTACTTGATTAAAAATGAATAAAATATATTTTCATGTGTAAAAATATATGAAGTTGAAATTATCATATACAAATCATTGCAAAAAATCGGTCAGAGACAACTCAGACAAACTTTCTCATGCGTGAGTTCATAATTACTTAGCCCAGTTATTTCCATTTATTAGTTTTCACAAGTATATTTAAAATTTATTTATTTATCAAGTAGTATTAAAATTTAAAATTCGATTACACACAAAAAAAAAAAACAGTTTAAGTATATTTAATTAATATTCACCATTTAATCGATATTCATCATAAAAATGACATCCTCGGCGGGGAATCGAACCCGGCCTCTCTCCGTCCAGCACGTTTAAAGCTATTTTCTCAGGAACTAGATTTTTCCTGGGAAAACGGCTTACACTGTTAGATTTTTATTTAAATCTACATTTAGCATTTTTTAATCAAAATCGTCGGAACTGTTTTCGAGAAATTTTTTTTTTTTTTTTTTTCACGTTGTTCAGAGTTTTTGGGGGTAGAGCCCCCGCAAATTTGGAGTTAAAATTTATTTATCGATTTCACCTCGGGGAATGATTTTTCTGAACGTGTAGGCCAAATTTTGTCAAAATCGGCCCAGTAGTTTAGGCCAGGCGTCTGCACAGACAGACATTTTGTAAAAACCACTTTTTTGGACTCAGGGGACTTTAAAACGTGTAAATCCATCAAAATAGAATTTTCGCGTCATCACAATACTTTCTCTTTAATATGAGAAAATAAAAATTGAAGTTATCTATATACGTTAGACTGATAAGAATAAGAAATAACGAAACCTCTTCACGAAATGTGTATTTAATCTTCAAACCTAGCTGTCCGCCATCATCATCAGTGTTACCCATTACCGACAGGTGGAGGTTTTTCCTTTTTTTACAAGCTTTTATTTAACTTGCAATGTTTGTATGTATGAGTATGTATGTATCTATGTATGTTTGGGTCAAATCTTGCATCTGAATTTTGAACAACCGATTGAATTAAAATTTTGAACACACGTTTAGTTTGGATGACAATGCATGGTTTGTGAAGTGGCGTCATTTTAAATCTAATATAGCGGGCAGCCTATATTGGTGGACTAGTGTTTTTTTTTTTTTTTTTTTTTTTTTTTTTTTTTTTAACACGCCCGTAATATGGGTATTAAATGATAGGGTTTGCTGAGAAGAATACGAATAAAAGCTCTTCTTTTAAAATATAATTTTTATAATCAATTTATATTCAATAGCTTTTTTTTCCATCAACTGCACTTGCGTTCTTATTCTTCGAAAGACTAATTCTTATCTTGGTCTCCAAATAAGTGCGCAAAAAAAGTTCTCTAAATCAGTCCTTCTCCGAATTTTCTCAACAGTCCTTCTCAGGACTTTCTCAACAGTCCTTTTCAGTACTTTCTGTAGCTAACGTGATATTTTACAGCATGTATGTTTATGTCATCATTGAAAAGAAACATGAGATCAATTTTAATGCTTCACTTTAGAGTGCCACAACGCTTTTCGGGGGTTGTCGAGCAAAGCGAGTTGGGGGTGGAGCCTCCTAGTTTATATAATTTATTTATTAATTTATCTACTTCTTGAAAAATTGGCACGTCACTGATGCTGGCTAGAAATATGATTAAAGCTATTTTGATTAATTAATAAACAAGTGTTATTTTACGTCGATAGACAATTTTTTTAATTCAGTGATACGTTTACGTTTCTTCACCATTTGAATACATGTTTAAGCAATGAAAATGTCATGCAAATATAAGTGATATAGCAAGAAAAACTTTGAAAATACAGTGTGATATTTGTCGTCGTTTTATTATTTTTTATTTATTTATTTAATTGGATAGTGGATAGAATACATATTAATTTAAATAGTTTGTTAAATAGACCCTGTAACTACTGTTGATATTTATAAAAGAGTAGTACACACATTTTTATTGAAAAATATCAGAGAGCTGAAAATGCCTATAAACCTTTAAAATCACGAAGGCGGAACTTATAAAAGGTAAAGATTTTGTGAAAAGAGAATGAAAAGGAAGTGAATACCGGGTTTAAACTGTTCTAGGCTCATACTGCTGAATACTAAGGTTTAAATATTTTAAACTACCTCATCGCTCTACTTATAAATGTGATGAAATAACCGTATAATTTCAATAACAGTAGGTAGCGGTAGAAAGTGTAAAGATTCTGGAATAAAAACCGCGTTTAAATTTTAGACACGGTATTAGTTTATTGACTGTGTATTATTTGATTAGAAGTAATTTATTTATTCGACCAACGGATCTCGAGGCGAAAATATTACAAAAGTTTAAATGAATTTCAGGTTTAGTAAAAGGTAACAATTGAAATTGATGCGTGTGAATAATATAAGCACTAACCACCTCAAGTGACGAGCTTCGGTCCTTTGTGCCATAATGTGAAAATAATATAACAAAAAATTATAGTGTAGTTCATAGTATTTTAAAACCCTTCCACAATTTCTAAATTACTTACATAATACAATTACTTACAAGGTACACAGTAGATGAATAGAGCACTTTATTTCCAAGGTCAAATCGTCTGGAGTATGTATTGGTTATCCATGTAGTGGTTTATATAGATATCTAGAGGTAACTCATCCTTCAATTTTTTTCTGAAACATTATGAGCTACTTGTATTTGAGGTCACTTTATCAGAAATATTTAAAGTAAATATATTTTTTTAAAAGTATTAATTAGCTTAGGAAATAATAATGCAATACAATTTTGTTTTTCTTTTAGAGAAAGATTTCCATTATTGCCTCAAAAGTAAAGCAAGGCACTGTCCTTGATTTTTATCGAACGAGAGCACAAGAATGCAGGACAAGTGAGAACCCTACGCATGACACTGTTATATGACTGGAACGCTTGTCACAGAACAACTATCACAAAACTCTTGCTAGCAATGATTAATTTTAATAATTGGATGTAAAGAGGAAATAACTGTCCTAATGTTTGTATGTCTCTTTCCTACGCTCCAGTTATCAAGTAATCGTGACACCCTAATCGTTAATATGGAGAACAATAGAAAAGCGTTTTTGATAATTAAAAATGGAAAATGGAAGCCAATGAGATTTGCTTGTTTTGCAACTGGTGAAATGGTGAGCACTAGTAAACTGTATACAAACTATATAATCGAGAGTGTGATATCATTTGATTGGACTAATATAAATCAATATTTTAAGGTAAATAAACATTATAAGGGTTTAAACTAGATACAATTCAAACACAATTATTACATTTAATTCGAGAAAAGTAACTCGGTCTGTTAATACAACTCTTACAAGATTTCTCATATTCATTAGTATATTGTAATGAGCCCCACTTTATGTAGAATATTTATCAACATTTCATAGAGATACTTAGGTGACAATGTCTCGATAACCAAATTTTACCCAGGAAACTGGCTTATATAATTATTTTAAATTATATAGAAATAATGGGCTTCATGTACAACTATAATTAATATAAGTTGTTGGGACTGTATTAAGAAAGTAATTGTTGGACTTTTTTAATAGTCTTTGGAGGTAAAATAAAAACTCTATTTCTCGATTTTACCTCGAGCACAATTGCATTAAAAGTAATTTGGTAGTTAGAACTAACAAACTAACAATACTATTTTTTAAAAGAGGAACTTTAATTTTTTATTTTAATAAATATCTATCTACTGGTAGTGGGATGTAATGATAATTCGTTTTTTCTCTTTGCTCAGTGCCCTCGAAACAATGTTAATACAAAGTAGCGTTAACCATATTTTCAGATTTTACATTTTAGCGAACGACATTATTCACTGTTTATTTTTACAAGGGAAAGAAAAATATATAAATAGGCCATTAGGAGGAATTTCTCCTTTAGGCAGTCTGCTTCAGGCTCAATCAAACATTAAGTAAATGTCGATGGACTCTCGACCAGGGAATTCAACCAGGATTCGAAATTATATAACGGATTTATTCAGCGGTTACTGAATCAACCTCGTACTATGAAATATTAAAAAAACTGTTCTTGGTCTTATGTAGCATTAAAAAAAATATTATTGTGTTCATTTCTTTAACCTATCGGCATAAGAAGGCTGAAGGCCATTTGCCGGTGCTATGCCAGGAAGATGCCATTGTTCGGTAAGGAATAAAAATTTACCATGGAGTACTGACTTCTTACGGAACCAATCCTCATTAAGAGACCATGACACCCAAGGTCGCTTTACATTCGTTGTTCTACAACAATATTATTGATCCTCATAATGTTAACATCAATTGAAAATTGAGTGGGGGGAAAAGGAATAATTTATTTTAGTTATGTAAACCACCCTTACAAAAATTAAACTAATATTAACTGTGACTGTCATTGACCATGTTTAAATATGGCCTTACTTGTTTCTTGTTTCTGTGCTTGACCATTGAATGAAAACTATTTACAATTACTATATCAATATTTTGCATTATTTTCCTTAAACATTAAAAATTCTAATAGTAATTCCAAAAAACTACTTGGTATTCTATTTTCTCTGAAATTCGTGATTAGTGGTATAGAAATATACGAGAAATGTTGATAATCCATCAAGCAAAAATCAAATTTATAAATATAAATTATAGTAAATAGTAAATGATTTATATAAGGTATAAGAATGTATCATATAACGTAATAGCGCGTCTGTTTCAGCCACTTCAGTAGCTCAAAGCTAAGAGATTGTTAAAACCAAGTTTTATTAAAATATGATAGAGATTTCAAAAGTTTTAAATACTAAGCTATATTTGCAATTAATTTTTGGCTAAATAAAAGCTCTATATTTTTTTTTTTTTTTTTTTTTTTTTGAGTGTAGTAATTTATAAAACGGTATGGTGGGAACAAATACTGTTAATTATGACGGTTAACCCGACGGTAAGCTTTAAGGCAAAGACTGGGGGTGTTTGGGACCGCGAGGACAAGTCGAGATAGATCGATGGAACGATGACCGCAACTCAGAACCCAAGGGCAAGCATGGGAAGGTCCCTGGAGCTTCGTCCCAGCACCATATAGATAGCTCACTGTCTCCCTCAGGTTTACCATAATGTCCCTCCCTTTCTTAGCTCACCTTATCTTAAACTATCTTGCCATTTTTTCTCATGCACCTTACTCCTTCAGGAAATTAAGAGAATAAAGGACTCCCCTCTCCTCAACCCTGGACTATGAAATATGATTACAGGAGGGAAATCGAGAATGATCTTGTCTGAACCTCAGGATTCTCCCATGTAATTTTCTCGAGTACGATTATATTAGTATGGTAAAAAAACAAGCAAACAAGAAAACTTAAACAGCTCTTTAGCTTCAGCTAATGGTAAACAGGAAATTAAAGAACTCTGTCTTAAATACTTACAATTTATTTTGTTTTTTACCTAAGAATTTCCCTGGATAAAATTTGAAAACAGTTTTAAAACAGTCCATTGCAGAACAGTTGCGTTCCAAATTATATTTAAGGTAATAATAATAATGATAGATATAAATAAAGACAAGATATAAGAAGATAATAATAAAGACAAAATATTGTTCAATTAAGATTAACCCCCATTCCCAAAGATTAATTATTAAAAAATATCTGGGAAAGGTAGAAATTTTAACGACACAAGTTGTATTAAACATTAGTGATTTCAATATGAAGCGAAAGCGGACAAGGGGTCCACGATCGGGTTTGACCCAGCATCTTCAAAAAAATGGGTTGTTACTGTTACTTAATAAATTAAAGATACGGCTGATAGATTCACCGCTGTATCTAGAAATTACTACTTGTAAATGTTATCGACATTGGGTTGGATAAACACAATTGCAAACTTTTATACCATGGATGAATTATTATTTATTATTAATAATAAGGTTTCCGAGTTTCCGTGGTTAAACTTAATTTCTAAATTATCATTTTATCCTGATTTATTGTAAAATAAAATGTTTTGTAAGCTCGTCTATAAAACCCAAAACGAAAATACTTCTTTCAAATTATAAAAAAAAAAAAATCGGGTACGGGGTACCTCGGAACTTTTGCTAACTTCGGAGGCCATTAAAGTGGCCTCTTTAAATAATGTTTATACATTATTTTTATTTATTATTTATTGCTTTATTAGGGTGTCAGACAACTATTATTTTTATTTATTTTATTTCATTTATTCAATTATTTGAATGTGACAGGTATGTAAATAAACTTTGACGTCATCAAAATTATCGCACTAATAAATAATTATTCGCTTATAACTTTTAAACTAATTAATGGACTTTCATCGGTTTTTTTTTTTTTATATTTGTTCCTTAATTTTTGCCGGTTCCAACAATATGCTATATGTCTAAAACGTATTTATACTTCCAGTAATTAATCGTCAAAGTTTGTTTCAAAATGGTGGCTAATATAAAAATAAAATAATATGGTGAGCTTGTTTTTCATACAGAGAGGTACATTCGTGCCAAATTTCAACCCGATCAGGACCATTTTCGATTAATTACGATTTTTTTAAAAAATTTTGCTGACTCAGCAAACTGGGTTTAAGATGGCCGAAAAAGTTGATTTTCCTGGCGGCACCACTACAGGTAATGACTGATTTTTCCGTCAAGTTTCAACTCTCTAGGTTAAATACCTTGGGCGCTATGATGGTGACATACATATACATACATACAGACGTCATGCTGAAAACCACTCAGGAGGTCTTAAAAATACCCACAACAGATGATTCCGTTGAAATCTCGAAAAAAAATAAAATGTTTGGTATATACTTTTCCTACCATAGGTAGTGAGGAAAAGTAAAAATATTATGATAGTTTTTTTAAAAAATCATTTGTTTTCGAGCTCAAATTATTCATATTATTATTATTATGTAATTCAACCTCTAAATTGGATGCGGTTACATAAGAATGTACCCGATTGTGTCTTCAATATTTTGACAGTAAATAGTAAAAAAAATAAACAAGCTGATTTTCTTTTTTACCTTTGTCCTGAACTGGAAACTTATTGTTAAGGATCGTAACTCGAGACGATACGTCAATAAAAACACCAAGAAGACAAGACGGTGGCTCTTCTTAAAGAGCAGATATCCGACAGAAAAGCCGCCGTATAAAGCTTATAAAAAATAAGTAAATATACACTTGGCAATCACACGCAACGAAGCGTGACAAGGCCCACAATAAACTTACATCGGTTAGTTTATTCATGTCAATGTCCTTCAGAGATGAATCTTTGTTTAGAGGCTGATAAAGGCTGCTGGCACTTAATTCAAACGTACATAAATAACACTCAATGCATTCAAAGTAATTTCTCTATATATTTGATTATAGAAAGTGGAAAAAGTTTCCTTATTTTTAAATTAAGTAGGTATGGGCTTTGGATCCGTAACAGAGTATAGGATAAATGAATTCATGGTAAAGGAAGAATAATTGTGACTTTTAGCTCTGGTTGTGGACTTGGCTAGACACCATTTCTAATCCGTCTTCTTGAGGGTGTGAACTGTAAGACGAATCATAAGATGGAACGAAATGCATCCCTACACCTTTTCTCCCACAACTCAGTTACAGGAAGTCTCCTAACTCTGCTCAATAATGAATAAATTATCACCGTAAAAAGGAAAGTTTGAAATTGGATGCCCATATTGAGAGCGTAATGCATTTTTACATTGCAAATGACTCTTACATCATATATTGTAATTAAGAACTCTTGTTTGATATCTCATCTTTCCATCTTAAAACCACAGTAGTTCCATATTAAAATATGATTTAATTAAAAATTATATACATTTTAATGACTTTTTCAATATCTATATTTCTTTATGCAAGCTCATAAATTTCATTTGTGTTAATTACCACTAAAGTGTTGTGTTTATCTCTTCCTATTTTATTTTAATTTTATATAATATTTGTATATTTATCCCAAAAAAAACACTTATGTAAAAAAAGGCCGTGTCTCGCGTAAAAAGTACTAAAGTGTTGTGTTTATCTCTTCCTATTTTATTTTAATTTTATATAATATTTGTATATTTATCCCAACAAAAACACTTATGTAAAAAAAGGCCGTGTCTCGCGTAAAAAGTTTTAAAATCATAGGTTATTCTATCCGAGTAAGTTGTAATAGGTCTAATCCGTCCAGTATAAGTAAATAATATTTGTCTGTTTCCCTTTCTATTCTCTGTCCCTCACAAATCTAAAAATAGCCTCTCTTCTTCTTCAAATCTGACTTGGTAATAACGCAGGACAAGGATACAAAGTTTTATACGGCACTGAATAACCTTTTATTTATATAAACTGGCCATGTATCATGTATGTGGCCCAGAGGATCTAGACAATTNGGCCGAGCCGTTTCAAGATGGCAGCCAATTAAAATTTGGTTTTAGCTATAACTTTTGAACAATTCATTATAATTACGTGAAACGTACGCGTACGCCTCTATATGCATTTTTAAGCAAACGCAATGAAACTACTCCGAGTTCCTTAATCCAATTGTAAAGTACTAAAGATTTATTTTTTTTGGGGGGGGGGGAGTTGTTTTTCTCACAAAATATACTACTCATGAATGATTATGTAAAAATAGATTTTTGATTTATAACAAAGAATAACTGTTTTTTGTTAAAAAATAAAAGTGGGGCACGAAAAGCTCTTTTTTAGGGAGGGAAAGATAAATCAGTAATAAGTAAGAAAAATACATATATAATAATATCCGTACGCAGGGCGTCCTCCGATTTCATTCAACACCCTACACGATGCATTTCCGTTAAAACAAATGTCAACCCTAATTTTTTAGGGATGATTTATGGAGTTTCCCTATAATTTTCCAGTGATCAGGATTACAAATAACATAACTGCAAAATTTCAAATTTAGCAAATTTTTCAAATTTTTACAGATGGACTGACAGGCAAGCGCTAGAATATACTCGTATAAGGGTCCTCCCCTAAAAAGTGATGCAAATATAAACCGTAGGGAAAATATAAATTAAGTAACAGCAATCTGCTTTACTACGCTACTTAATTAAGCAAATATCCATATTTTTAAATTTTCCTTTTTTTTGTACAAAACTCAACCTATATACAACATTTCAAGCGTCTAGTATTGCTGGAAGTGAATTTAGACAAGTCAGTCAGTCAGTGTCAGAATAAGAATACTTTTGAATCATAATATATCTAATGAACTGATTAGGTTAGAGGAATAACACAAGCTCTCCACGTAAATTTCGTTAAAGACAGTTTGTGTTATTCTTTCAAGATGACCTTCATAGACACTCACATACATCTACAATATGGTTAGAGGTGTGAAATTTTTTTTTTGGTTCAGTTTGAAATGAGCTCTACAAATTGGTGCCAGACCTAGTTCTGGCATCAATATCTTGTAATTTAAGTTATAACTAAATATGTTTTAAATACAAATATATTATTATTGTTATTATTCTTATAACTAAATAGACAAAATAAATAAATAGAAATTTAGCAATAGTCGTACGCTTGTACTAAATATGATATTTAGGTACTTATTTTAATTAGGAAGGTACAAAATAAGTGTAGCGTCTAAGCAGTTAAATAATGAGAGCCATTTACTATAAAGTATTTATTAAACTTTTGTCAAGTGTTTCCATAAAAATCATCGTTACTGTTTAAGATGGGAATACAAATTATTACTGGGCATGTATTTTTCAAAAATTTTCCGGGGGAGGATACCCTCTGTCTACTCGGCAGTATGCCCCCCACACCCCCTGGTAACTGGGGGCCCAATAGACCTATTGACATGTGGCCCTGAATGGCTCTCCCATCCTTCGGCGGCCCTGCATAAAGTAATAGATGTACCGCGGCTATTGGCTACTTTAGAAACACTGCAGTGCATCTAAAGTTAGCAAGATAATACTCGAGCAAGGGCTCAATTTTTTTTTATTTTGGACGTAAACATGTAATATATTAATCAAAGATAACTCGAATTATAACTTAGGGGTAAAAAACAGTGCTGTGAAAAGACTGGGGGGGGGGATGCAGAAGGAAAATACCGCTGCTTTCCCCCCAAAGTTTACATTTAAGAATTTTTCATGAGTATAGTCGGAATCATTTATTGATTTGGGAAATTTACAAATTATAGGAGAAGGGAAAGGGAAAGGGTCATAGAAATAAGAAAAGGAATAGCATTCAAGATATTCTCGATTAGAAAAATAATTTAAAAGTTTCTTGATGGTAGGCTTATAAGCCTACCATTAAATAATAACAATCTATGCCTTGTATATAAAAGTAATAACAAATTATGTTAAAATGCACTTTATTGATAATAATCTATAATATGGTAAACATTAAGATATTCCTGATTAAGATGTGTTGATAAACTAATAATGCTTTATAAACGTGTCATCTTATTTGCTATTATTTGTGACATTGTGAAATTAATATGATTTTAACACTGAAATGTTTTGAATTTTTCAAGCTAAAGGAAAAATATAAACGGCATAAATTGTCCAGAAAAATGTCTACCGTAAAAATTTGTGAGGTGAGCTTTACTGCAGCTTAAATTGTGTCCTTAAAGGAATATTTAGTTGATGGTTAAGCTTATTAAAAAGCAGTTAAGTAAACATTTGCGACCAGACGAACTTTTAAATCATACCACCACCACCCAACATATTAGCAAAACCGTTAAGGCACTTGATGTACTTAAAATTGCTTGATGCAGTAACATAAAGGATCAATGTATTTGTTGAATAATATAAAATGATATCAAAATTAAAAAACGTTTTATAATTGATATGTTGGTTTAGGATAAGAAACAGATTAGGAAGATAAGAACTAAAATTATAATAAGGTGTATGTTAAAGTTACATCCCTTCGCAAATTGAAGTCAATGAACAAAACCCAATATATATTTCCATTTCTTCAGTTAACAAATGATATGGGCTTTATCTTGTTGTTTTTTTGTATTGTTTTTTTCAATAATCCCTATTAGAAAGCTAAGGTTAAATTAGGGTACTTAATTGTTTGATACAGAGAACAATTGGATTTGATTATTAAATTGAGTTTTAGGCTTATAACTAAAAAATGATTATGTTTTTGTTAATTGTATAATTTTATTTTTATTTATTTTGCTTCCGAGCTTACTAAAGGTAATGGAAGCATTGTGCTCACTTTTGAGAACAAAAACGTTTCATGTCTCCGATTTTAAAAATTCCAAGACAGAAATCCGTTTCAGACATCAGGGAACATTTTTGGTTTCGTATCTGTCAGTCTGTCGGTCTTTGTGTCCGCGAATCATGAAACGTGCGACGACAACTTGAGTAAATTTCGACCGATTTTGATGAAATTTGGTAGACATGTTCAAATTACCAATGCCCAGGACGAGTTCGTTGGACAACGTTATCCGTTCAAGCGTTCACGCGCAACGCTCGCGTAAACGTGAACCTAAAATCTAAAATTGGAATTTTAGATGGGGAAAAAATCAAACTTCATCTATTCAATGTGAAAAACATTTTTTTTTAGTAAAACCAACAGCGACACCCCTATTAATCGCTAAAAACTAACAGTTTAACTTAACGTTTTAAAACTTAAGTTTTTAAACAATAAAGTAATATAACGTTAATGTTATTGTTAATATAACAATAAAATACATGATATGATGCGAGGAAGCTATGTGCCACACTAATTGGCAGTCTTTTTTTATTTGGCCATGCCATAAGTTTTATGAAAGTAATTTAACATAAGTTATTTAAAACNCTGAATTTAATAGACTATTTTTTTTTTTTTTTTTTTTTTTTTAAATATATGGTTATCCTGTAGTATTGTCTTTATTTTTATTATTATTGTTGTAATTAGTTCAGATATAGTCTTATTATATCAGGTGTGAAAGCTATATTTCATACTTAAAAGTTTAAATTTGTTATGTTTTAAGCATTGGTTAATAATTTTTATTCGGTTATCAATACATTTAAAATTTGAATAAGTAAAATGTAAATGGGGTAATGATTATTATAATAATTAATATAATTTAGGAGTAGTGCAAATTTTAAAATTTTACTAATTATAAATTTTTAAAAACTTTTTCACTTGTAATTATAAGATAATTAATATGACTCACCAATTTATCCTTGTGAGTTGAGGTGCAAGGTAAAGAGGTATCCTTAATATTATGGTGATGAGGGAATGGTCTAGATAAGCAGAGTGCGACGCTGAGACTGTGTCCTATGAAGCGCCAGAGCAAGGAGTTATACTGGAAGAGAGTTACTATGGTGGGGACGTTACTGCCACTGCCTTACTGCAACCAAAAGATTGTGGGCCTGTCGGAAGGGGAGGAACTAGCTCCGGTACTCTATCTCCTACCAGGAAGTACAATCCCCATCTAGTACCGTCCATCTACTCCTCACACGCTTACTCGCACTTTTACTTTAAACAATGACCGGTGTCCGTGAAGGCCAATGGTAAATGAACTGTTACATATAGGGCACTTTGTGCCACTAGTGTAGAAGTAATAGTGACTTAGTAAATAAAACTCAATGACACAAATTGATTAATATACTGTAAAAACACTATAATAATGTTTAATATGGACCACTTTATAGTTTTTAATCATTAAAATAAGTTGTTAATTACAAAAATCTGAGGCAAGTACTTTTATCTAAGTATTTTTTAGGGTTTCGTAGATTATTATACATATAATATAATCTTACGTTAGAAAATTTTTACAAAAAAAATTCTATTTAGAATATTTCACATTTTTTAAACTTATTGATTTTACTTATAAAACCAATAAGTAATGCAAAATTTAAAAAAGCATATAATATGTATTTTTGTAACCTACAGAGCAGCAGCTTTCATTTGAAACAAAATAAAAATATTTGAGTTTACCACATTTTTACGAATTGCACATGCGCATATTACATTTTCAACTTCTCTATATTTTTCTATGTGTGGGTCAAAAAGTTACGCCAGTATTTCAAATTTAAACTTTTTTGCTTAAACGGTTCGGGAGATATGAACCAAAGAGCGACGAACGGACAGACACATCACCCTTGGCTTAAGGCTCTACCGCCCTTTGAAGTTAGAAAATACAGTAAAATTAAAATTTTACTAGTTCTAAGCAAGATATCAAAAATCTAAGTACAGGTTTCATTCCCAATTTTAATTCTGCATAATTTGAGCCCTATTTCAACTTCCTATGATAAATAGTACAGGCGCCATTTCAATACAACGATAAATCTCGTTGTATTGAAATAGTTGTCGTATTTATTGTAGTAGGGAGATGAAATAGGGCTCAAATTGTGCAGAATTTAAATTAGGAATGAAGCCTGTTCTTAAATTTTTGATATGTTGCTTGCAACCAATAACATTTTAATTTTACTGTTTTTTCTAAACTCAAAGGGCGGTAGAGCCCTAAGGGATTCGAGGAGGATCTTCGAAACCCTAAAAATGATGGTCATTACAGATAGCATTTACTTTGGTCTTATCGGTGAGGAAGGCCTGATTCAATTGCCCTTCGAGGAGGAGTATTTTTTACTACATTTTTATTAGCTTGCTTTCTTCTTTGTTTGTTTGTCCAGTACAAATCTTGCAATCGATTTATAACTAACTTCCCGAGTAGCTAGACATTTGAAACTTTAAGAATAGCTCAGAACACGATGACATTGCATTATTATAATACTTTTATCCATCCTTAGCAAAATTTAATTCGTTTTCAGCAAATTGTGCTGTGTGGAAAGTTAGTTCGGAAAAATCCGCAAGTTATTTTATTTGTTTTGGCATGTCCCATAAATTTACAATTTTCATTTTGACAGGTTTCAAATTTATAACGGAAAATTTAGAAACGTAGTTTATAAAAAGTTATTTTTATCTTGTTATTATTAATGGTTAATTTTGATAATGATTAAATTTTATCAGGACCACTCGAAACAACCAATACAAAGGAAAACACTAGGATAATTAATTATGTCCTCATAAGTAACCAAAGTAAGGACGAGTTGTATCTGACAGGTTTTTCTTACAATTTGTAAATTGTTTCTGAGCTTAACAAAGGAAGCACTTAAAGAACAAAATTTTATTGCCTTCAAATTATAGAATTCTGGACAGAAATCCTTATCAAACAGCAGTGAACATTTTTGTTCTTGTGTCTATCAGTGTCGGCCGAATATTAAAATTAGGATGGTAGCTAAAAAATAGCCCACATTTGCTCCCATATCAATCATTTTTGCGCATAAAATATTAAATAAAATATAATCTGAGCTCACTTGAAATCGAAGCAGGCCCATACAATACAACCACCTGTGGTATTACTTGTTTTACTTTTGTACAGTTGGCAGACGATTTTAAAATATGAGGGTGCAATAAGTTTATACATACTTTTTTACTTTAAGGCCCGTTTACACGCTCAAGCCATTTGCACTAACTGGTTTTTCCAGTTTGTGCAAATGGCTTGAATGAAATTTTTGCCGTTTGGACATGTTGACATGATGACACAGTTTGGCTTGCTCTAACTTCATACCTGTGTTTACACGCAACGATTTACTTCCACAAACTGGCTTGTACAAGCCAGGTTTGTGCAAATAGCTTGAGCGTGTAAACTGGCATTTACGTTAAAAAGCCCTACACACGACTACCCGACCGTCGGGGCAAGGTTGGTCCCGACAGTTGGAGCAAGTGTAGGCTTGTCGGCGGACTATATAAAACACCAAATTTATAAATTAAGTATAACTTATTGTGTCGTACCAGCGAATAAGCAAATAAATTCTTTAAAAAGCAGGTAGTTTTGAATAAAATAAACGAGTACTAATGTATTTTAAACTTTTAAATTAATATAATGCTAACTTTCTCTTCTTAAAATACGAGAAAGTAACATCTGTTATATCACAATAGCTACCATCGTAAAATCATTTGAAAATGTCAACAAAGGAAAGCATTCAAATAATCTATCGAATTTTTGGCAGAATTAATCAATCACCGCTCACTTATATCAATCAATTAGATAATACTAAGGTCGTAGAGTGTATATGAGATAAATATAGAGATATATGATTAGCATCTAAGATTCAGTCATTAGTTGTTGGAAAGTGGACCTTAATGACATTGCCGTGAATGAATGCTTAATCATAGATGTTTTATAACTATTTAATACTGTCTATTTTGGTCATAAGTCGTCACAAAAAAACCATTAATCCTTTTCTTTATAGGTTTAACTTCTTGTTTTGTAAATGTTAGAGGAAGGCCCAAGAAGTGAAAGCAATGCAAATATATGTACAATCTCAGTGAATTCTCTTAAAAAAAAAGAAAAAAAGAATAAATCTTACAGTTATGAAATAACTTTTTACTTTAGTTATATTATTGTTATTAATATAGTTTATGAGTTTTTTTTTTTTTTAATTTTTTTTTTTTTTTCATTTTAGTACTTATTGTGTACAATAATCAAAATAGCCTTACTTACAGGTTGCTCCTTTTCTTCAGTGTATGTGTGTGTTACCGATGTTTTCGCAAGTACTTGTAACTTTTCTGTTTATTAACGAAAAAAAGAAGGCGTTTATTTTAAAATAAAGAAAATTTCTTCATGCATACATTGATTTCCGTCATGAGGATTTGTAACATCTACATTTTAAAATTTGTATTTAAATCCCTAAAAACTCAAGACATTTCTTTTCTTCAAATTCAATTTTTCATTTTAAAAAAGAAATGAGTTTCAGATACCCGGTGAAATTTTTGATCTCGTGTCAATTTGTCCACCGTATAACATATTTGCGAAGGACCATATTTTAAGAATTTCTTTTTGTCCATTTTAATGAAATTTGGATGTAACGTGAAAGCTAACCCATAGATGGTCCCGCATTAATTTTAATCTTCTACACCTAGTCCTTCGTCTTCTGCATGCGCACATACATTTTTTCATAACACCTTTATAAAAAAAAAAAATCATAGTTTTTGAAACTGTGTTTAAATTCCATAATATCTAACTTAATTGATTTAAAACAAAAAACACATAAAAACAGCGTCTAACTGGTGGTTATTTACCTTTTTTAACGATTTTCAATATCATCAGTTTAATTTTCATCAATATCTTGAAAATTAAATTTTTCCCGGGGAAAATGCTTACATCGCTAGATTTAAATAGACTATTTTTTTTTTTTTTTTTTTTTTTATCAAATTCGTTGACATCGTTTTCGAGAAATAATTTTTATTTCACGTTTTTATAAGAATTTAGGGGGTGGGGCGCCCAAATTTATAGCAGGAATTTCTCGATTTTGCCTGAGGGAATGATTTTTCTGATCTTTTATGCCAAATTTCGTCAAAATCGGCCCAGTAAGTTAGGCTCCACGAGTCCGCACAGAGGACAGAATTTAAAAAAAAAAAAAAAAACACTTATTAGTTTTAGACAGGATAGAGGTCCCCTCAACTTGTAAATCCTTAAATCCAATTTTCACGCCTTTACAATACTTTCTCATTACAACAGAAGGTAAAAAACTACTTTTAATTTTGAATTACATAGTTTGTAGAAAGTAGCTTACAGAAGGCTTCTACATTAATTTCAACCTTCTAATGTGCCCAATTGAAAAATAGATGTGACACCACCTTATAATTGGAAAAAATCAAATCAGGTCTAAAAATGCACACTTTTAATAATTACCAGTGGGTTAACATAATTTTTATGAATTTTTATAGAAATGCTCACATTCCAAGATTTTAGTATTATCTATATCGTGCAATTAAATGAAATAAATACATAAGAAATTGAAAAAGAAAATACTTAAATATATACTTAAGTGACCATTCGTCAAATAATAGGACGCGAGAAAGCTATGTCCCATTCTAATTGAAATTCATTTTAAGGGACTGTATTTTGTAAACAAAATTATAATATTAAATATTACCTGGTTGCCAGCTCAGAAAATTATTCTTTTTAAAGCAGAACGGAAACATTGACTCGGATAGAGATAATAGCTGTGGGTAACTGTAAACAAAATATTTCTGGTCTAAATCTTATTTATTCCCTACTAGCTGGATACCCGTGATTCGCTAGTGTCATTTTAATTTGATAAATTTATGAACTACCATCAAGAAACATTTAAATTATTTTACTATGCGAGGTTATCAAGATTCTATTCCTCTCACATATTTCTATACCCCCTCCTCTAAGATAAATTGCCAAATTTACCCCTCTCTTAAATGAAAATGTGACAAAACTGTACGTAACAACAATTACTCTTAAAGTAATTACTTAGACCCCGTATCTATTACTTGTACCCCGTACCCCTGTATACCAAAATTTAAATTTCGAAAAATCAGGTAGACAGCGATTTTCCCCTTGCTTTGAAGGGCAAGTGTGCAAATTTTCATCGATCGTACTAAAACTGTAGATATGTATAAAGAACATATACACAGATACGTTAAGAACATATATGTTGACTTTTAGATATATTTTTCCATTTTACCTCCCTAAAATATACATCATAGCAATTATTGTAGATACTCTTAAAAAGCTTTCAACGGTTATGTGCATCATGAAGGGTTTTCATTACTTTAACATTTGTACCCCGTACCCCTGTGTACCGAATTTTAAATTTCGAAAATATCTGTAGACATTGATTTTCCCTTACTTTGAAGGGCAAGTGTGCAAATATCATCAAGATCAGACTAAAACTGTAGAGTATAAAGAACACACATACATACATTGATTTTTATATATTGTATAGATATAGTTTCCATTTTACCCTCCTCCTAAATGAAAAATGTACATAACAACAATTACTTTTCTCTTAAAGAGCTTTTCAACGATATGGATCATGAAGTATCCATTACTTCTCCGTACCAAAATTTTAATTTACCTGGTTTTGAATAATAAAGTGTGTAAATATTCATCAAATTAGAATAAAACTGTAGATTTGTATAAAATAGACCCTCATATAGACACTCTTCTTTTTATATTAGATATAGCTATTATTTTCCATTTTACCCCCCTCTTAAATAAAAATATGACAAATAATAACTACTGTACTAACTCTATATATAGTTTTCTATTACTTATCAATATAAAAAAGGGTTCACTATCAAGAAAAAAAAAAATTATAAACTACTGTACTCTTAAAGAGCTTTTCAACGATATGCATCATGAAAGGTATTCATTACTTTGGCATTTGTACCCCGTACCCCTGTGTACAAAATCGAAATTTCGCAAAATCCTTTCTTAGTGGATGTTTATGATATGAGCAGAGTATATCCTCAAAATTTCAAGTCTCTCGGTTAAACAGATTTTGCTGTACGTTGATTCTATGTCAGTCAGTCAATCAGGACATTGCCACATATATTATAGATAAAATAAAACTGATGTGGGTAGGTTAGATAAACATAATAATAATAAATTAAACTTTTGGATATAAATTTAAATACATCAAAATCAATTTTATATTAATCAGAATGCAGTTATTGCCCTATAAATTGCCTTTTTATTAAAATCATAATTTCCTCTCAGGAAATGTAACTTAGAGAACCAATATACATTTAAATATTGGTTTATTATTATTGTTAGTATAGCAACAATAATATTTGTTATTATATACAATAATGCATTTTGATAATATTTATTACTGTTCTTATTGGTTCGACGATATTATCGTTTTCCTAGAAGTAAAGATTACAGATGTGCTTATCTGCGGGAATAAACACTCAATTTAAGAGAGTTTTGCCACTGATTTTAACATGCAAACGAGCTTTGATGGATTTCTGTTTGTTTGCAGCGTGATTTCACCTGAGATAAAGTCCATTGGAGGTCATTACCTGATGGTCGAATATACTTTATCAGGTGTTATAGTCCAGCCGCTTGCGCAAGAAGCATTAGCGTTAGCGTGCGAATCTACGGATTAAATGACTTCCACTTTTTCTGAATAAGCTATAAGAAAACAAGAATTCCACTTAGCTTTTCGAATGGTGAAATAATTGTACACAGTTATCCTATTATTTGTGTTTAGTTCCTCAATTTGATTTAACATTTAGGATAAAGTACATTAAGATAAAATAAGTTATGATAATTTAAACGGTTTCTATTTTAACATAATATTTAAATTATCAAATATAATTTAATATTTATCATTTCATGAAATTTCCTTAGATATAGTAATGCAGTGACCCAAAATGAGTCTTCTTACTAACAAAATTCAGATAAAATAATTAATCCTTGCAAGGAAAATTAATTCATATCTCACAGGGAAGATAAAAGATAAACTTGCATATAACTAATATTTCCACTTTTTTCATGATATGTATCTGAATTTGGTTTTGGTTTATGTTACAAGGTTAATTACCTGGTGATAATCAAGTTTTGACATGAAATTTTGTAATATAATTTATCAAAGTAATTGTTGAGTTAATATATTTTTAAATTAAATTGGATATAATTTTTTTGAGTTTGAAATAAATATTCCTCTATAATAATCATTCATTCTTACGTTTTATTACCTATATTATTATATAATTATTTGTATTTAATTGATCAATTGGTACTATACATATTACTAATAATTAAATAAATCCTTTCGGCCCGGTACAATAATATGAAAGGACATTTTTTTTTCCAAGATTCATCTCTCTACCTTTAGAACTGTGCGAGTTATGCGTGGCAGACAGGTAGACGACAGACATCCATCTAAAACCACTCAAACCTTCTTAGATACTAGAAACACTCACGACGGATAATTCCGTTGAAAGTTCGATTTCAGATTTGTGGGATGAAAATAATACTTTTCCTTTAAAAAAGTAAAAATACACAAACACATACATTATAATAAATAATACATGGATTAATTTTAAAAATATATCTACATTAGAATAATGGCGCCCTACAAAAATAAATACAATGCGTACGGAAATGTTTAATATGTTAAAGCTCAGGGGTTAAGAGGAAATAATATACTTTTACACTATACAAATAATTTATCTTCTTAATGAATAGTTTTTCTCAATTATGATGGCGTCCATTGAAAATACCTGCGGAACCAAATGGCGTAGAACAATGTAAATCATTTAACACAGGGGAAATAGAAACTTAGTCAAATAATGAGGGAAATTGAGCTAAAACAAACTTCACAAGGTTTGGAAGTGGAAGTTAATACATTGGAAGTGTCTCTTTAATGCTTAAGGGATGTAAGCATAATATAGGTTATTTATAAATAACAATTTCAATTATTATTATTTCCAAGGAGGAAATCTCTACTTTTCCCAGAAAGTTAGCATTTAAAAATGCTCCTCCAGTAGTTAAAATCAATTATTAATTAGGATTTTTTGCAAATCATATTGATTTACTTAATTATTTTAATACTTCTAAAAAACCGTAAAATCATACAATAAATAATATATTAACAATAACAAACTCAAATCCAGCTAGGTCTTATTCATCTTATGTTTAAGTTCAACTAGTTATATAAATATTACATTCATCATATTAATTTATATACTTACTTATTATGATAGTAGCAATTAAAAAGAATATTTCACAACACCCAATGAGCTCAGGTGTAGCAGTATAGTAGTCTGAGGGATGGACTGACAGGAATGCTAGTCCGTCTCGTTAATCTTGAATGGAAAGTCATCCATTGTCAAGGACCAGGGAAAGTCAGTGGGAGGTTTTGTTTACAAACATTACAGGTGCCCGAGGAAATGACCCGGGGTAATTTTATACGTTATACAACCAACTAAACTACTTCCCGTTTGGACCATTTTTCCTTTTTATTCTTACATCTATTGTCATTGTATTGTGACTGCTGTTATATTAGGTAAAAGGGTAATACGGAACCAGGACCGAACCGTGTTTTGTAGTGAAAGTAATGTATTTTACAATATAATCTTTTTAATTTATTGTGCAGAGCTTTTAACAGATGTTTCCTTACATAACACAATTTTTGTATATCACTTAAGTCATATATTTTTATTGTATATTATAAGCGAGAAAAAGATAATTCAATTTTTTCAAAAAAACATTTCACGGGGGAAAACTGGAGAGATGAAAATGATTTAAGAAATAGCCCCAAAACAACAACAATGTTGGACGTTATTTGTAATTAAAGTGTACACATTATTGAGTATTTTTTTGCTGGATATAAATAAACACTGAGCAAACAGATAGATTATTCCCATTCAAAAGTATTTAATTATCCACGTCCTATAGAGCAGTAGTTCTTAACCGGGGGGCCGCGGCCCCCCAGGGGGTCTCGAAAGGTATTTAGGTACTATATATATTATATTTGGGGATTTTAAGGGGGCCGTGGTTACCAAAATGTTAAGAACCACTGCTATAGAGAAGGTTCCGAGGAACGTTTACCTAGCTATTTAAGATTACATTTATTTTAATGCAGTATAATAATAATTTCTGGTTATCATGTGGATTTTTCGTAAAGTAAGCCAAGATATCGTTTATTGATTATAAGGTGGATTGATAAGCATTTTTAGTTCTTTATTGAATAACTACAAACTTGCTATGCTGTAAGTTTTACACATGTTTTGTTGGAAATGAGTCATTCAAGAAAAGTAACGATATTTATTTCTGCTAGGGTAATTTATAATGATGGTATATATTTATGGAATAATAATTATATAATGAGTAAATCACTGGGTCATTACTACTTCTTCAAGTGACTAGTTGGGTTAAGTGGAATGATTTGAGATACTAGGAGTTCTACTAGAAACAAGAGTATTGGGGTGATTGGATAGTGTTAGGGGTATTAGTGATATACCTGAGGATCTTGGATTGGAGAATTTAGATTCGCAAGAGGTTGGAAGGCCACACGCCGAAGATGCTTTCAAGATTACATTTATAATACGAAATGATCTATTTAAAGTAATATTTGACCCTCTTCCCAAAGGCCAGACAGTTGATATACTAAAAAAAAAAATTATGAATTAACAAAAAAAAATATATTGGATTTTCTTTTTTCTTTATGCACTGCACATTTTACACCATAGTAGGTTTGTAGTGGTTTTACATGTAATGAAAGTTTATGAAATTCCAATATTTTATTGTTTAAGGTTTCGTTACCTATAAGCATGATCAAAGGAAATTTTGTCGTTAGAAGAAGGTGCCACAGTTGAATGAAAGACTTAAAAACTCACTGTTTGTGAACTACATCCATTGTCCCACTCATACACAAGACAACTTATAGACTAATGGACAAGTTCGATGTGATCAGTGATCAAAGTAATGTTTACACTCAAAAACCCTGTAAAAAATTGCATTAGTTATTGATACGGGTTTCAGAAAAACGTATGTAGCGACATGGAGGTCTACAAGAAAATGCTTAACCTATTGAAAGCAGCTTGACTGACCACGAGGAAACATCAATTATACTGGTTCTATGGTTATTGCAATTGCCAAAAATCGATATGCACATATCTTGGGTCTCAGATTAGATATCAATTTATTGTTTGCACTAAGGAATTATCTAACATGTATTTTAAGTTGAGATTATTGGTTTACTTCTATAAGATTATCGAAACTTAATTGGCAGTCATTGGCTGCAGAATTGAGTAAAGAGACTACCAGACTTTTTATAAATCTATTCCTTACACCCTATAAGGAGTTTCTATAATACATTTTAGCCGTTAAAACTAAGATTTAGATAAATTAATTAAGTCCCTTAATGAGTAAGAAAATGACAGCATGAATAGGATGCACAAAGTAGTTGTTAGAAAATCAACATTATGCACGAAGGCACAGTAAAAATGAGTATGTCAGAGTGGAAAGCTAATTCTTGTTCTAAGGATGTTTCCCAAAGTGACTGGAACTGGAAAACTCTTAGTTTGTCTCTCTGTCAGAGGGTATCTACGTGTTTCTTAGTGAAAACTACTGCCGCACAAAAAAACCATCTTTTCACTTTCATTTCGTCTTGGAGGGGACTCTCCTCGAGAAAGCGTACAAATCTTGCCCAATGCACAACTACCAGTTTTTCTCACAAAGGACCGGGCGTCGTTAGAAAGTCATCACGCTCAATTAATTATTGCCTGATATTAACTGCGGAACCCTGAACAAACATAATGTTTACATTTAGTCATTCGCTCTGCCAGTGTAACAGTAATTACACGCTCTTTTTATAATGGTTTCTTCCTTAAGGATGTAAGAGTATCAAACCTGGAAATCTTAGATAAAGTTCCCAGAAATTCACCTTTATATCAACTCAATATACATATTTTTTATCTACGACTTGCATTGTAAGTGGACTTTACATTGCTAATAACAGGGTGGGAAGTGTTACTTCCCTCCCTTGGGAGTCAAAAAACAATAATACCAACTTAAAAGGTATTTTTTAAAGGTATTCATACTACAGTTATCTCCCTCGGCAAGCCTCGGGAGGTAATGAAGTTTTCTCCTTCGGCGGTGCCTCAGGAGAAAACTTAACCTCGTGCAGGAAAACATACTTCTCTCCCTTGTTGCGTAAATAACTATTTAATTATTGTTATAATAATAAGATATACTATTTTTATTTGGATATATTTAATATTTTTCTCAAGAAAAAAAAATAGCTAGTAATGAATGGAAGGGTATACCAAACCTAAAAGGAGTGTTAAACCGCAAAAATGAATCAAGTCTTATAAATTGCCATATTAATATTAGTTTAAACTTAGAGTAAGTTAATTTATTAATACGAAAAATTATCATTTCACTAGAGATACCCTTTTGCCATTGTTTTACACGAAATATCCTTGACTTTTAAAATAATGCATGTTCCCCATTGTTTTAACTACAGATCGTAGTTAATCTAAATTTGATAAATTAATTTATCAGTAGCTTTTTGAAAGTTTAATTTATATGTTAAATAAGCTTTTATAATATTGAGATTTTCAAGGAAGACGTGGTTAATATATCCACCAGAAGTAATAACCCACTGCACACATAGCTGCGATTTATTCATGCAGGTACCGCATTTCTCTATCCGAGAAACCCACTGGCTCACTGTATCAAAACCAATTATCAGCAGTAGAGCTGCTCGAAAGGACTAGTCATTATACTATGTTCACCCAAGCCTTAAGAAGGTACTGAATGACTTTCATTCATAATTCTCAAAAATCTGATACGTATATTAAAATGTTGGTCAGATCAAATAAAACAGATTTTGTCGTTTATTAAAATATTAGAGATATCATCTTGATATTTGCTACCAGTAACATTAAAATGTTTTCCATTTGGTTCTGCTTTGTATGAATAGATTTTGTATATTATTTTTCGAGTACATTAGTTTTTTATGAACATTTAAACACAAAAACGCTTCTGAGAGAGAACAACTATCTACAAACCATTATCTATTGAATAGACTGTAAATTATTATTTATAGCATAACCAATTATATCCATTTATGAATAAGGGCAAACTAGAGAGCAGTGTATACGTGGTCCAACGCCGTATAATGTAAGCACCATAGGTTTCACCTAATTGTTATTTGACGTCAATTAATACAATAACGTGAAACGTCGGGAGTGCAGGGTGGCTTGTTTATCAGTTGTAGAAAACTTAAAGGCATCACGAGAAGACATAGGAGAAAGACAAAGGATGATGTATCTATGGAGAAAGTAATTCACTGTTGTGTGACTTTCTTATCGCGGAGGCTGTCTCATTGTCTTTGGTCCAAGGTTCCTGACCCAGTGGCGCCCGGCTCCTGCCATACGCTCCTCGGTCATGCTTGGCTACACTCGCTCCCTTTACGTGATATCAAACGGAAAAAGAGGCTTCCCTTGCGCTTTCCCTGTCGGGCGGAAAAACTACTTCAAAGACTTCTGGAAAAACATATTTTGACTGATATCTTTCGTAAAAACTGACCTGAATTTTATACGATAAAGAAAAGCAACAGCTAAAAAATCGTGTTGACAAGAACTTGAATGTTAGACATCTTATCGGTCTACTTATAGTAACACTAATAATAAAAACATTCAAATATATAAATAACTGTGAAGGAGTTCTTCAAATATTGCATCTTTGTTTTAGATTTACTGAACTAGTATTAAGTAATTACATTTTTCTTCGATGTGAAAATAGGTTAACTTATTGTTCACATTATACGCACATAATTATTTATAATGGTAAATATACTTATATAGATATCATTATTTTCTTCTATTGTTACTGGTAGGACTATTTGTATGTTAAAAAAATCCCTATTTAATTAAACAATATAAATAAATAAATTTATTAATTTTAACAAAAAAAATTTATATTCATCAATTTAAATATAATAACCCGTCCTATAATAACCCTGACAGTTGATCGGGACTA
>KZ651186.1:522849-533762 GCA_001010745.2 Gerris buenoi | reverse complement strand
AGGGGGGGGGGGGGAAGGAAATAAAACAACAAAAATTGGTTGTAAAAACAGATCATTTAATTATATGACATAGGACGCTAAGTGGCGCAGTAGTTGGCAGATTAATTTTTACATCGGTCAAAGACGGTTCAAATCTGAGTTCAAACAGTTGAAAGTAATCTGGGGCTATCTGTGGTCTACTTCAGTAAAATCCTCTAAATTTCATAAAAATCAGGTGAGTAATTTTGAAGATATAAAGATGTAAATTAATGTAAGTCTGCACTTATGTGAGAGAGAAACAAATGGACGCAGAAGATTCAAACTTATATGGGACCATATTCAAATTTCAATAAAATGGGACGAGTAGTTTTTAAAATAAGTTGGTTCGTAAAAATAGAGTTACAGACCTATACAATACAGACCCACAGACTGACACGGAACCAAAAATGTTCCCTGATGTCTGAAACGGATTTCTGTCTTGGAATTTTTAAAATCGGAAGCATAAAACTTTTTTGTTCTCAAAAGTGAACACAATGCTTCCGTTACCTTCGGTAAGCTCGGAAGCAATATGAAATAGGACGCGAGGAAGCTATGTGCCACATTATTTTAGTATTTACATTTAGTATTTATCAAAATTTGTACTGTGAATCTGAACTAATATGGGTTTATTTTAAGTTTCTTTTAGATCTCTAAAGAAAGAAGAGTCTACAGATTTAGCAAATGAAAGTAACAGATATCGTATTTATTTATTTGCTCGCACTAATCCAAATATATCTTGCATTAAAATAAATTATCATAAAAATTGCATTCATATAAAAATTTTCAATTTATAATACAACACGCTAAAACATTTTAGTACAATAAGTTTACCTTTTAATACAACAGTATGTTAAACCTCCAATGCAGTGGAGTATTGTATGTATTTCCAAGAAAAGCCATAGTAGTGATAAACACAAATTATAATTATTGTATAAGGAAACTAAGCAATATATTTGGGATTACAGAATCTAATAATATTATATAGGTTTATTTTCACTCTAGCCCCCACGCTTTGACGCGCACGCTTATATACATATCTTACTAATGACCCCACCATACACCATAAATGTACAAATTAATAATGTTTGATGTGTGAAGTAGCTGGACCTCTCCACCACGGGTCGTAAAAAGGGCCTACTACTTTTTTAGGGCCTACTACTACTTTTTAGGGTGTTATGGCCTAATTGTAAGGTTCGAACAAGTGTTTCGTCCTACCCGTTCTAGTAGGAAGTACTATAGGTTTATTTTAATAGTGAGAACTATTTATTTACTATTATTATTAAAATTTAAAATGTCAATTAGTGTAGCACATAGCTTTCTTCACGTAATTAAGTATACATGATAGGATGGGTCTTATTGAGTTTATGCTTCTAACCCATTATTGGCTTTTTTGGTTCCATCTTCCCCCTATTTTTAAATCTTTCAAAATTGTTTTGATTATATTTTAATTTAAAGTATTAACTTAGCAAAATTTAAAATGAGTAGACAGTTGAAATTCATCCAAGCCTATATGCGGGGGCATATAGGCTTAAATTTTTTAGATTTTTACTTTCCACAACTCATCTAAATGCCATAAAAATCTGATATAAGTACTATTAAATAAAAGTATAGGTGATTCTTTGGTTCTCGAAAATTGAGCTACAGAACGACAGATAGACACGGAAACAAAAAACAAATTCCTGATGTCTGAATCGGATTTCTGTTGTGGAAATGTTAAAATTGGAGACATAATAAATGTTCGTTCTTCAAACGAATTACATAGATTACTTTAGATAACGGCCGCTTACCTAATATTCGTTATCTTAGGTAAGCTCGGAAGTAAAAATCGAATATCTTTCTTTAAACCGAAGCGATCGAAGTATTTCTTAAATTTAACTAAATATTCTGTATTGGAATTTTTGAAATTGGAAATATATATTTATTAAATAAAAATAAGGAAAAAAATCATATAGCTTCATTTACCTTCTGTATAAGCTTGGAAGCAATTCTTATTATTAAAAAAATGAGGTTCAAAATTAAATAATCTCATATTAAGTAAGTATATAAATTCTTAAGCTCTAACAATAAAAATTGTTCTTCTAAAATGCATGTTAATAAATGGATAAACCAGTGCACGCATCAATACTAGAAATAGTGTGGCTTTACTGTGTAAATATAAAAACAATAACGGAAAGGGGTTCCGTTGTACCTATTTATTTCTAATTAATTTCAAAATTTAACCGTGCTATTTTTCTGCCAGCATGGCGTCTGTCTGATTCAAATGCGCCTTACAACTAAATAAAGATTCAATATTCCAACAATATCTATAGTAGACTGCCTAATTTTGAGGTCTAATCAAGTTGTTAAAGAAGAGAACGTACGATTTTCTCATAGAAACCAGAAACAGCCCTTAATCGATGCTTTAATATTTGGTATTTATTTCAAATTTATTGTTCGAAAATCGGGATACGTGTTATATTAGAGGTTGATTCGATGCAATACGGTATAAACCAAACAGTTTAAACTAAGCCTGTGTTCAATCTATTTTTCTGCTGCTTGAAATATGACTGCTACAAAGAGCACGTAAGTATTGGTTGATATATATAATCATTTATATATATCAACTAATATATTTAAAATCATTTATAATCATTTACTTAAGACAATGTACAGAGGTGTAAATTTTTTTTTTTTATTTTTTCCGGCCCTGTGCTCGGTACAGTCTCTACCAAGGTAGGGTAATCAATTAACTTAGTGATTAGTCACACAAAGAAAATTCCTAAACATGAAGGATTTGTATTCAACTTTTGTTTTTATGGGTTAGTATTATTCCTTCACTACAACTGCATGCTGCTCTAAAGGGAAAATGATTCCTTAATAAAGGTCAATTTCCACACATCAGTAACGTGTCAATGACGGCACACTGCCGTGACCTGTCCGTGATCCCACCAACTGTGAGGTTGATTACACTCGTCAGTGACATTGACAGTGACGGCACAGTACCGTGATGCCATATTGTTTTCTACTTGAAGTGTTTCGTCCGTTGTGTGGCGGTGCAGTATAGTGACCATCGCATAGGTCACTGTATAGACCAATTGGTTGTTATTTATGTGTGTGTACAACATTATGTCCTATATATGTGTGTGAACAACATTATGTCCTTAATTCAGAAACCTCCTACCATTTCAAATCACCAATGTTTTATATTAATTTGAATTTATTATTTTGTTATATTATTTAGTTAAAAATGTTTATAGTCAAACATGTAAAATTTGTTAGAAAGTAACCCAGGTACAATGAGGGTGAAATTCCACCGCAATAATCCCAAACTCCTCTGATCCTAGACGCGGAGATAATTCCTCTTTTGCCGATACCCAACAATACCGACCTCCCCTCCCACACCATGTACCCCAAACCCCTCTTCCGTTAACCTTTATATCCCAGTTGTAACATTGTAAATTATCATTACACTGATGATGACTGAATAAGTCGAAACCGGTATGTAAGTTAAATATGTCTTTATGGTTTGACAATATAAAGTTATTGACCAAGTAAAAGTGTTTTTTCTTTACTTATCTACCTTCACTATGAGTAAATACCATAAAATTTCAATCAATACTATTAACTCTTGCTTCAACTTAACGCTGCTCACTCCTATAGTCAAGTCGCTAACATCTAATACAGGTATTATCTTTCCAGAAGTAATACTTATCCAATGCAGGAAAGGCTTTAGCCAAATTTTTCTTTCAATTTGCTCCATAACCTGTCAGACATCAAGGAACAGCTCACCCCACCATCCTGGGCTGGCCTAGTATAATCTAGAACCGCCAATCATCTTCTAAGATTCGTCCCTATAGGTTGTCCACTTAATAAAATTTCAATCTCACTCAATAATTATAACTATAATTAATCATTTTATTAAAATTTATACATTATCATTAAACTAAAGACTTTTCATGTTTGATATTTAACTCTCCAACCTGAAAAATTAAAAGAAAACATATATTAGTTATTTCAAATATAATAATTGTTTTCGAGCTTACCGAAGGTAGCTCGGCTATGTGATCTTTTCGAAGAGCCAACATTTTTTATACCTCTAACTTCAAAAATTCCGTTAACAGAAATCCGTTCAAATATCAGGGAACATTTTTGGTCCCCTGTCTATTGCTCAATTTTTGCGAATCAACAATCTTAAGAGCTACTCTTCCAATTTTGAAGAAATTTTAATGGTAGGTCATATTTACCCTATTGTTGGTCTCTTATAAGTTTTTACCTTCCGCAAACATTTTATTTGTCTTCCACACTCGCTCAAGCATACATTAATTTACTAGATACTCATCTGATTCTTATATGAAATTTGGTTGGTTTGTCGAAAATAGTCCGCAGATAGTCCCAGATTATTTTCAACCATCTGCACTCTTTAATTTTTCTTTAATCAATACTATAATATATGTTAAAATCGCAACGATTTTGATAGATTTAAAAAAAAAAAAAAGAAATAGGTTGCAAAAGCATAAAATTATTAAAATATACAAAATAGGATACGAGGAAGCTATGTGTCACACTAGTGAGCAGACTATTTGTGAGTTTTTCGTAAGTTACATGTTCTCAGGTTTTTTTCTTTTTTTTAGTCCAAAATAAGGGTTTTAAAAAAATGTTATAGTATGTGTTAACTACTTGGGTGGTTTAAATTAAATTTAGTATGCATATTCTGAGAAATCATATCCCGAATGAAGTCGAAAATAAATTTTGCGCGCTGCCTCCCAATAAGTACCTATAAAAATAGACTTCGAAGAAGTGTGGCACATAGCTTCCTCGCTACTATTTCGTATTAATAATTTTATGCTTTGACAACCTTTTTTTCCAAATTTATTTGTTGCTCCCACTCCCGTTTTTTAAATCTGTTTGATTTTTTTTAATTTTTTACAGGAAATAAAATATTATTTAGCAATATTAAAACAGCACCGACAGTTGTAATATGAAGCTATCTGTGGGCTATTTCCGACAACCATCAAAACTTCATAAAACTCAGATGAGTACTCTTAAAGTTGTAGGTGTAAATAAATGAATGTTTGTGCGCATGTGAAAGAGAAACAAATGTGCTCAAAAGATTGAAACTTAAAGGGACCAACAATGGGTTAATTATGACTTACCTACCATCAAATTTCAATAAAATTGGTTCAGTAGTTTTCAAGATGTTGGTTCGCAAAAATTGAGAAATTGACTGACAGAGAGATACGAAACGAATGTTGCCGAAATGAAACGAAATGTTCCCTGATGTCTAAAACGGATTTCGGTAGTGACATTTTTTAAATCGGAAACAAACTTTTTTTGATCTTCAGAACAATAATAAAATAAAAGGCTATTATCGAAATAATGATTACTTCAGAGAAAAGTGTGTGTGAGAGAGAGGGAGAGAGATAATGACTATGAAGGTTAGGTTTACCAGAAATCTTCTTTATGAACGACTTCTATTTTCTTTAGTTATGCACTCCTGTAGAGCTTTTTAAATTATGTAAATTTTGTTTTTGGAAACCCGCAAGGATCATCAATGATGCGGGTCACGAGTACAAGTCACTTGTACTCATGAAGTCAATACAGTAACCTCAAGATTATTTGAAGAAGGCAGCTTTAGAACAGCCGAAACCTGTCAATTGTTCAAATTACAATTTTTGTGTGAAGACGTTGTTTGGTTATTGAACTACACCTCTTTCATGATGAGTCGCTATCACACATTGGAGAAAAACTCCGTCAAGGATCTTAAAACAAACGTATTTAGTCCACACTCAAGTTTTTCTGACGCACCTTGAAACTGTAAACTTTACTATAATGTCCCTTGAATTACCTGCACATGAGAAGGCGATGACAGTAAGTAAACAATTGAACTGGCAATATCTTCAGGTTGCAAGTGAGGAAGTGAACTGAAGATAGCGTGGTCCCCTTTTTCTCCCAAGCTGCTTGTGAATATCCCTGTCTTTACTAAACCTGGACTAATACACTGAAACATCAATTTAATAAATTATTAAAAGAACTTTATTTGAACATTTTATAGGTCTCTTCAATGATCTAAAATAAAATTCCACAGTTTTTAACACTCAATTACGATACATTTTAGCTGTAATTACTCATAATTTTAAGAATAAATTGAATGAAATATACTTAAAGAAAGTTTGTTTTTTCCAATATTTCTTTTTAGTTTGTCTTAAAGCTTAATAAATTTAGAATATTTACTTATATTTATAGTTTAGAGTTTAAGACAGGAACATATTTTTAAATTTAACGCTACTTTTAAATAAATGTTGATTGGTTATAAATTATTAAATTTACTCACGGATACTTTAATGTTTGTGTCTAATAGTTCTAGGCGAAAGCTTTGAGTTAACGACCGTACTGCATGCTTTGAAGCTGTATAAAAGTGCAAGAATCCTTCTTTAGGAGTGTACCATGTTGTATTACTAGAATAAATCCAATTAAAAAATAACAATGCATGTTGTATAAAATAAAAAACTAAGAACATTGAATGGGTTACTATAATACTACTTACTATAGAAACGTCAGTTTATGCTCTGTTAGACAAGCTGTAAAGGTATTTGTTTTTTATTATCTAAGATAACAGCTTATTTATTAATATTTTAATGTACAATACGAAGCAATTATTAGAATATTTTAATTAATTAATATTTCATTCCAGGGTTTTTTTCCAGTCTCTCATGAACAACCCAACTAGTAAAGAAAAAAGGTAAAACTAAAAGGGAAGTTTGTTTATTTAATAATGAATATAAAATTACAAAATTTGAATATAATGCTAAAGAAAAAGAAATAATTAATAAATATTAATTTGAAAACATCTCACTAAATCTCGATGTTAACCTGATTGTCATTTCTTTTTTAATGACATTCTTATATCATGGAAGATATTTACAAACCTTGATAAATTAATAATGTGAGCGTTATTTAGATTTCGCCGTCTCATAGACTTGGCTGCTTGCTGGCAACAGAGACATAGTCCAACAACGTTTACACCCAGCAGTAATTTCCACTCCTTCACAGTTCCTTCTGTAAACATAGATAAACTCCTTACACTAATACCTCTTTGCAAACAACTTATTCTCACTTAATTTTTCTTATTTATTTCAGAGCTACTTCTTAAAACGATACTTAAATATATTTTATTTAAATAATTTCAATTCAAAAAATACTTTATTATTAAATAAACAAATTTTGACATTTTATTTCAATATTTAAATAGGATAGCTTTGGCCGTCTGCCGAAATCTACCACATCAAGATTTTAGTGACGTAATACAATAACAATACTAAAAGGAAATAAAACAACATAATATATATCTGTACCCTAATGCTAAAACAACCAAAGTCAAAAATCTTCAGTTATGGTAAAAAATTACTTAGGCTGCTGTAGCTCTAAAATTACCCCTGATCACTGACATTGGAAAATACGAAAACGTTTATACTATATACTACCAGGAATGTGATAGGATAGGGAATTGGTTGTTCTTTGCAATGATATATATTTACCTTATGAGTCACAATAATGCATTTATCCCATTATCACCAAAAATTGACTTTGGTTGTTTTAGCATCAAGGTACAGATACATCTGACCCAAAACCACTTTTGTGGTAAAAAAAAAAAAAAAAAAAAACCACCCCGCCAAGTCGGTGGTTCATCAAAGTTGTGAAATCAACGATCTGTCCCGTCAAGTGATTTTGGCACTTTCTCCTGACCCAACACTGTCAACTTAGATACTTATCAGCTTCTTCTCCTTGGCGGTGTGCCTTGCCATTTCCTGAAATTGGAATTTGAATATTCCTTAAACACCAATATAATTTCTTGTTCCACCTTCACGTTTGCCATATGAGGTTTGTGTGGAATGATAGTTGTTCACCTCATAGACTTGGTTCTAGACAACTAGTTCTGGTATATGCATGCGCATATTGGAGTGGAAAGCCTTTTAACCGTGTTGTTGAAGGCTCTTCTCGATGCCAAAATGATCATTGCTGTAAATCTTTCCCATTATCAAAAAGCAAATAAAATATGAATATAAGTAATATACAAATTAAGTTTTCAAAGAATGACCCCATGCAACTACTACTTTCTTTACAGATGATTCGTGTAATACAACCTGTTAACTTTGGGTAGTACTGCAGGCACACCGCCAAGGAGAAGAAGTGATAAGTATCTAAGTTGACAGTAATGGGTCAGGAGAAAGTGCCAACATAGCTTGGCGGGACAGAAAGTAAATTTCCCAAATTTTTTGGACCACAGACTTGGCGGGGTGTTTTTATACCACACAAGTGGTATTTGGTCAGATTTAATGACTTTTTGTCATTAAGGAAGGATTCTCTAAACTGTTTATTCCCACACATTAGAGTGAAATAATTGTGAAGTTGAGAGCTTGACAAGGTCTATGGAGATTAGAGAACTACGAGACCTATGATGACCTGAGATCGAAAGAGCTTAACATTCTGATAGTAGGAGCATAGACANATGAACCTATAACTATGTTATCTCAGTTTAAATAAACCTACAGGAGCAAATCGATGGTGTTGAATTGTTTGCAAGGAGTGATTGGGCGGGGTAACATCTTGCATAAACGTGCAATTTAGCATTTGATCTTTAATATCTGGCAAAATTGTGTTTTACCCATCTTGAATGTTTGTTTTAACACTGAGGGACTTCTCCCACTTACCTAAAAAGACTCCCCCTCCCCTTCCACAATATGGTAATTTATTCTATCAAAACTATAATATCAGACAAGATCACTTCCCGGACAACGACTTTTTTAAAGACCTTATTTCAAACCGTCATTGCGTTGCTTTCACCCAATCGTTTTTAAAGTTATTGATATGAAAATTAAAGTAGAAGAATGTAGTTTTCAGACCCTAAAAACCCCATATCTCTATCTACTACAGAAGCTGAGCTATAAGTGTTCAAAAAAGTGCGTTTTTTTTGGCCCACCCTGTATATATATATATAAACTATAGTGTGATATTTATAGAATTACATTCTTCTTTGCGTGTTTCCCAGTTCAAAAAATCATCAGTGTGTCAGCTCAGCTGACAGAGCTGACTACTGATTTCGAGTAAAGAATTTATTTTAGTATAAAATAACTATTTATTTAGTGTAAATATGGCACAGGGTATGGCTCCCTCAACACCACCTGGTTTCAATCTGGAAAACAACGTATCAAACTGAGGTTTAGTGTTTATTCTCAGTTGTTCCCAAACCAAACAGTTTCGACTCGTAACATTATCCTGATCTAGAAATGGCCGCTTTGGGCATAGGAACCATCATTTACTTCTTCTCAGGTAAATGGTAAATGTTATGAATTTAATTTCCAATCTGTATATTCGTTCCCAGCACCAATCATGATTAGTTAATGACGTAGTTTGAGCTAGGTCTCAAATAAGAATGAACTAAAACCAGTTCTTAAAGTTTGTACAAATAGAAATGCAAATAAATGAATACATATGAATACATACCCATTAGACTTGTTCTACCTCCTACACCAGCAATATTAAGGAGGATATCCGGCCCTCCTAATGTCTCGTCGATCCATTTGAAACTCTCTAAAATCTGCTCTTCTTCTAGTAAATCTACCTGCCTTACATAAAATCCTGTCTGAGTGTTGTTATTAACTGTAGTTCCCACCGAAATCTCCTGCAACAAATAAATTACTCTCCTTTTAACTCCAAATGGTTTGGAATTACACAAGAGACATTTGAATTCGTTTTGCAAGATGTTATGGTTACACGGAGTAATTTAATTCTTATTCAACAATTAGGGTATGGTTTCTTCCATTTAGATATATTTGCAGTTACATATTTTGCATTTTTTATACTGTAAACACAAGATGTAATCAGTACTTATAAATTAAATTTATTTTTCCCTTTGTCAATTCATTAGTTAATTTAATTATCTATTTTATAATAAAATAAAATAAAATCATCGAAAACAGAAATATGTATTAATAAACAAATTACTTCCCCTTGAACCCAAGAGAGTAAGGTTGAACTAAACCTATAATACTAAGTTAATTGGTTCAAAAGATGAACTCGTAAATAGAAGTAATTCAAACGTCATATGACAAGCACGAAACTACTACACAACACACTGGTGTACCTCCGTAAGATTGTCAGGCTCACCACTTCGTGTGACGCTTACTTGGTTTCTACCCATTTTAGACTGTTCGCTAGCTTGGTATCTCACTCCACATTAGGAATGAGTTGAAGGGGGGGGGGATGCACTAGAGCCCTAGATGATTCCAAAAAGCTCTCATTCATTAAAATCGGTTTAGTAGTTTAGCCTGTAGATGCGTCAACGTTAAAGTGACTGTTCGCTAGCTTTGTTTCTCGCTCCACGTTCAGCGTAGGAATGAGTTATCTCTAAATTAGTTTGATCTAGAAATGAACTAGAGCCCTAGACGAATGCAAAAAGCCCTCATTCATTAAAATCGGTGCAGTAGTCTAGGCTGTAGCTGCGTCAACGTAAAATGAAGGAAGAATAATAAGAAGAAGAAGAATTATCAAAACTACAATATTCAAACCAATTTTTTTTTTTGGGGGGGGGGAGGGCTTGTGTACCAAAATTTCAACTAAATCGGTAAACTTTTACACAAGTTATCGCCATCGGTATAGATTTCGTGACGGATTTTGCGTGACGGTTATTTTGGTCGTTTTTTTTTCGGATTCACTCCCGGGCTCCAGAACGTTTCATAAGGAACTATGTTCCAAAAATATTTAGGTAGGTTGTACGGATTTCACGCTGCAGACCCTCAGAAACTCCAAAAAGAAGTCTGCAGACTCCTCTAAAACCCTACTTTGTCACCTACTTGGCGGGGCGGAACGCGTTCCTTTATATATGTATATATATATATTGTAAAATTTGTTAGAAAGTA
>KZ651186.1:494948-513619 GCA_001010745.2 Gerris buenoi | reverse complement strand
TCCTCACACAAGTAAAGGACTATTTTTATTGAAAATTTTCTGATTAACAATTTTTCTAATAACTAAAATTAGCGTACAACCAATAGAAAACGAGATATTCGCAAAAAACTGATTTTTTTTACCTTTGACCTTGAATAATTCGCTTAGCGTACAACATTTTGAAATGGACTTTTTTCACGTTATTCCTAGTGCTAAAATAAAGGTATTTGCAAAAAAAATTTTTCACCAGTATTTTTTAAGAGGTTAAATCCTATTTTTACTGGACTATTAATAAAATTAACTATTAATATCGAGTTTTCTGTGAAAATCAATGAGTGATTAAAGTTATTATGGCGAATATGAGGAGACCGAAATAATTAATTCGACACAAAATACAACTAACGAATTGATGTCATCTTTATCAAAAGAGAAACACGAGCTTACATACAGGAAGTTTATTATTTTTTTTCTGCATTTATTATTAATATCTAACAATCGTAGATAAAGTACGGTACGCAACTCGTGCGAAAACGGCATTTTGCATTGCTCGTTGCTACCCTCGCTGTCGCTCGAGTGCAAACTCCACACTCGCATGTAAAATGCTACTTTCCGCACTCGACGCGTAATGTACTATTGTGCGCATGTGAAAGAAAATCTAATAAGCACAGACAGTTAAAATTTAATGCGACCAACAATGAAATTATTATGGCCTACCACTTTTTTTAAGATTTGTTAATTTGCAAAAATTATGTTGTGCAGATACGGGACCTGAATTTCTGAAACTTAGTTCTGTCTTGGAATTTTTGAATTTAGAGACATAGAAAAGAAAAATTAACTTCACGTTAAACTTAGAAGCAATAAAAAAAGGGGGGGGCACAACATTTGAAAATAATGGGTGGTAAAAACATAACATCTTTAAAGTATGCGTGATAGGATACACGCAAGGTATGTGCCACTCTAATTGGCAGACTATTTTAAAATTGTGTTAAGAAGAAAAGCAGTAGAGTATGATGGATATCAACCTTTTTTTCGAAGTAAGAGCCATATTTTGAACAATAATAAATCATAATAAAATAAATAAATAATTATAAAATGAAATATTACATTGCAAATGACAATAATCCATTCTAACTTTATGCAAAAATTTGAATAAATGTTTAAAAGTCCAAGATTTAAATACAGATGTAAGGGCATACAAATTTAAAACTGAAAGTTTTTAAGTTCGCTTTTAACTGCTTTGAAAGTGAAAGCAGTTTGATCACCGAAAAAATGGTACATGGCTCCTGAGGAGGAGTTAATATTTATCTTAATCACATACTGGACTTGTCTGCCTTGACTTGGCTCTCAGCTCTGAATGCGGAATCTTAGTTTATATCAACGATTTTGGACAAGATACTTCCTGATAAGACGATTAAAGATATGTTACATTTTCTTTATGAGTTATTTATTGTTTTTTATAAGTTCTTTCGTGACTTGGCATTTAGAAGATACTACTTTCTAACATTTGAAAAAAAACCTGTTTCTAAAGAAATATTTAAATTTTATACTAAAAAAAAAGAATCAGTATTTTTTTAATAAAATTATAATTAAGCTATTTTTAATCGGGAATAGAATCTGCTCAAGTTCAATCAAACTAATAAATAATCGGGATCTGTTTATTGACAAATTTTAATAAACAAAAAGTATAATATAGACCGATTTCAACTAATCAAATGATATGAAATTTTGATTGAATTATGGAGAAATATCATAGAGTAAACGATTAAATCAAGAAGCACCCTTTTTACTTTCTCATATAAAGAGAAAGTATTGTGATGGCGCGAAAATTTGATTTTGAGATTTTGATGGATTTACACGTTTTGAGGTCCCCTGAGTCCAAAAAAGTGGTTTTTAAAAAATGTCTGTCTGTCGTCTGTCTGTCTCACTGTCTGTGCAGACGCCTAGAACCTAAACTACAGGGCCGATTTTGTCTTAATGTGGCATACATGTTCAGAAAAATCATACCCCGAGGCGAAATCGAGAAATGAATTTTAGCTCCAAATTTGAGGGCGCTACCCCCCTACAACACTGAAAAAAACATGAAAAAAAATTATTTCTCAACAATGGTTCCGACGATTTTGATTAAAAAAATCTAAAATGTAGTCAATTTAAATACGAATCTAACGGTATCAGCCGTTTACCCGGAAACAATCTAGTTCCTGAGAAAATAGCTTAAAACGTGGATGGAGAGAGCCCGGGTTCGATTCCCCGCCCGGGAGAAGTTATTTTTATGATAATTTTTGATGAAATTTCCAACAGTAATTAAATGTATATATGAGAAAGTTTGTCTGAGTTGTCTCGGACCGATTTTTTAAACTTATTTCTAGGTATTATCGTTAGTAACTTTTCAGACACATATTTAAATTTTTACTCCCCTTATAAAAACAAAAAACAAAATATGGGAATAACAATCTTCAAGGAGTATGGGATGCTCCTCTTTAGGCTGTTACTCCCCTTATAAAACAGAAGTGTGATATTCCTTTGACAAAAAGTAATTTGGACTGAACATCCATTTGTCTTAATTGTTAGTAAGTCAAAGACATTTATATTCGAAAAGAAACATAGGGGAGTAATAATCTAAATAAGTGCTATTTTTAAAATATACAATGCCTTTTTGATAAATATGAACTAAAAAGGGTTTTTTTTTAATTTTTTACTTAGTTTTACTTTTCTTTAGTTAAGTATTGTTTTCAACGGAACCGTTTTTGGGTGTTTTTAAGATCATTTTGTGGTTTTTAGCTGGATATCTGTCAACCGGTGTCCTGCTTAACTCGCACAATTTTCAAGCTAGAAACTTGGAAGAAGAAAACAATACACTCTATACATGAAATTTTGCAGCCGAGAAAATCATAATTTTGTGACGTCACTAACACATTTTGCTGAGTATGCAAACATTTTGAAAATGACAAATTTTCCATTTTCAAAATACCGACTTTTAAACTTAAAAATTGTTACTCTAAATAATTTCGGCCGATTGAACTGTAATTCGCATCAAATATACATTTCTATAGAAGACTGATAATTTCTATATATACTTAAAATTAATATCTGTCGTCATATTGGAATAATTTGGTAAGGATATATTCCGAGCCGTCCGGCATTTTAAAGTTTAATAAGTTGTTAACACTGTTGACCCTTTTTATCTGAGGACATTTTTGTTTTGATCTTAAATGTAAACTCTCATAAACACGTCTTCATTACACATACACATATATAGATAAATAAGCTCTTTGGTAGGCCTGAAATCTCCACAGGTGTTATAATTATACCCCTAATTTGTTTAATAGGCATTTGCTTTGATCCAATTATCTCAAATAACATGTTTGAATTGGTATTTTTAACTTAAGCTGAAGTGAGTACAAGGAGCCCAGATAACACTTTCAGTCAACAGCAATTATCTTTTATGACTTAATTGCAATCAGTCATTCCGTCATTTAATGGTTTCTTCAACAATCTTTAAAACTTGTTATATAATTTATCAAATATAATGCAGCTTATATCGTTTGTCATTTTTACAAGTTACCCCACAGTTATTCTCTTAATTCATCTAGCTTATAACTTAATTTCGTACGCTGTTTCATGGTTCTCAAAATTTACTGTTAATAAATAATGCCGCACAATAGTGAATTTTTAATTGTACTTACTTTGTTATTTATTGAATCAAAATTAATAAAACATCAGCAACTTACCTAAACGTAATCTAACATACCTATCTAATCAATCATGTTAAATAGAATCAAACGATACTATAAGTGGTAATATTTCCAAATCAATGAAGAGTCAAACTGTTTAAAACAAATAGAAAAATACTATATGTTTCTACGGTAATTTATTTATAAAGGTAAATATATTGACTTTTATTCAAAATAATACTGATAAGTTAACCAAATTATGGTATTAATAACACTTATTGCTTTTACTAAGATTTAAAAAAATATATATATATTAAAAAATACCAATTTTTACATTAAAAAATAAACTGTAACTGGGGTAGATTAACGACTCTTTAATAAAACTTACATTATTTTTATTTGCAAATTTCTTTCCCCTGATTGAAGGATTTATACAAAAATTAAATTATTAATAGTTCTTTGAAAGGAATTAATTTTAAAATATAATGTTAAGTACACCTGTTACCTTAACAGAGCTACCGATTTCATGCAATTCTTTTCACCAGGTTTCGCTGTTAGCTCAACAGTAGACGAGTGTGAGAAATATCTGAGAGAATAGTAGCGGATTAGTGGCAGGCAACTAACTGAGCTAAAGGACAAGCAAAGCGCCCGGCAAAGAAGCCCCTTCTACCACCAAGTCTGCCCGCGTTGCCTTGCCGTGACGAAATACTGTTCACGTCTGGTTAGGTAAGATATGTTCAGCCTTCCCGCCAAAAAATAGTACTGAACTGCCTTTAAAGTTCATCATTTACTTTTAGAAAGTTAGCAGTTCAAAGCTCGTTTGTGGTTTGAACTATTTTCACGGTCAAAAAAGATTTGAAAGTAGTTTCTTCTGAAGTAGTTAGATTAAATTGGCAATAATTTTGCCACAAATACGATTTGTAAATTGCAAAATAAATTAGTTATGTAAAGGATTGAAGATTAAGTATACTTATCAATCTTTAATTTCATATAGATTCGTGTAGTATTTTTAGAAAGAAAAGTTAAGCAAATTTTAAAGCATGAATCTATTACTCTGTTCTTAACGGTGTTTTATCATCACTGGTTTCTTCATTCCTGAAAAAAAAATTAAATTTATTACTGCTTTAATTAAGTATTACTACCTAAGAGAACAAGCATTGTGATTTCCGTTTTTGCTTCCAAACTTGCCGAAGGTTATGGAAGCTACGTGATGTGACCGTTATGAAGAACTAAAATTTATTGTCTCTGATTTCTTAGATTCCAAGAAAGAGATCCGTTTCAGAAATTAGTTATCAGTCTGTCAGTCTGCCTTTCTGTCGTTCAATTTTTGCGAACCAACATATCAATTTTAATGAAATTTGGGTTGTAGCTCATAATTAGCCCATTATTGTTAATTAATATTCATTTTTTTGTCCCTATTGTTTCTATTCCACACACGCACCAACATAAATTTTTATACGCCTATAACTTCAAGGGTACCTCTATGAAGGGTACTCAATCTGGATGGTTGGTCGAAAGCCCCAGAATATTTCAATCCCCTGAGCACATTAAATATTTCTATATTGATACTCGTACTTTTAAAATATAAACCAAACAATTTTGACATTTTAAATAAATGGGAGAAATTAAGAAATAAATTTGAGAATACTTAGGCTTATATTTGTTTTCTCTTTGTGTTAGGTAAATAGGAAAGTATAAAGTATGAAGTAAGAGTTCTTTAATTTGTGTTTCACCTTAAATTATGGAATTGTTAATCAGGCATTGGGTTAGGACTTTGGTGTATTTGACACCTTGTAGAAACCAACTCACTGTCTTCTAGTTACAATGACTATAATGCAAGTGACATTATCAAATAGTTGAATTTATTAAATAATAATAATAAATACAATTACTTACATTTTTATTTTTTTAATTGGCATTAGCAAAGTTCGATTGCCTTTGGACAGGTGACCTAAACCCCTTCTTAGATTAACAATGAACAAAATTGACTTAACAATGATCAAATATTTTCATAGGTAGTATTATTTTTTATTAAATACCTCATAATTTTTTTTGTAGATGTCTAGTTATTTTCACATTATTATTAATTAAAGCTAAAGTTGAGAATATTGAATATATTTATAGAAAACAGACCCGTAGTACTACTATTCATTTAATTTGTTATCCATTGTAAGTACAGATATATGTTGAGATCATTTTTTCTAAGAGGATATCATCCATTAAAACAAAAAAACGTGGCTGATGTTAAATAAAAATCGATCATAGTTATTTATAGCTTGACCGAATTATATTGATTATTAGTCTTGAAAGATTCACCTTTATTTGATTTAATACTTTTTTCATTACCTCTTCGCATGAAGAAACCTTAGACTTTTTATACCTTCAATTTATAGCAACCATATTAAAGTAATCTTATAATAAATTAGGTTAAATTTGTATATTACGCATTTACCAAAAAGTAAGGTAGAATAAACTGTGTCAACTACAGTGTAGGTACCTAAAATTTACCTAAATGTTTCACTAGGTTTATTTATGAGATAAATATCATACTATAATAGGTGATTATGTTTAATACTACTACGCCTAAACAAACCCTTGTAATATTACACAGTCACACTCCCACAGTATAATATGTCCTTTTAGTCCTATTCAGTTACAATATTTCTTCCACCAAAACTGACCATAAGTTGAAGTAATCGATATATTGGTGGTCGACGTGCTTAATAATAGAAGTTAAGAAACAATGATAAATTAGGCATTTTAGCCTATTATACTATTCATTAGGCTCAAAAATACAAAACTAGATGGAGTAAACAACAGTGGTAAGCATACTCCGCATTAAACATAGTCAAAAGAAATACATATTTGCAAATAAATTCGGAATACTTTAGAAATTGTTTCACGTTTCACACTATTTATGATTCTGAACTTACCTAAGGTAACAGACGCTATTTAATCTACTGAATAATGAAAATTTATTATTTCTCTGATTTCTAAAATTCCAAGATAGATTTCCGTTTCAGACATCAGGGAAAATTTTTGGTCTCGCGTTGGTCTGTCCATTATTTTTACGGACCAACATATCTTAAAAACTTTTTCAATAACTTTTGGACAAAAGGCCATAACTGGCAAATATTGGTCCCATACACCTTATGCTCCCACTGATTTTTCTTCCACATGGGCACAAATTTTTATTTATAAACATACATATTTTTTAGTGATGATTTGATTATTAAGATTTTAGATGATTATCGGATATAACCTATATAGATTGTACCATAATAATTTTAACCATCTGGCACTTTTTTTCTTTTGGGTTATAGTCCCGATCAACTGCCTGGGTAATTGCAGGACAGGGGTTATCCAGCCACTTTACTCATCTTCTCGATGAGTGAAGTGGCTAAAAATTATTATAATAATTTATAAACATAAAAGTTGTGTTGCAGATAGCTTCATTACACCCTATCGTGTACTATAATGATAATGATGATGTTATGCTCTTAAGAACCATTATTATCTCATTTGTTTATTTTTTTCTCCATTTAGCTTCCGAGCTTACCGAAGGTAAGGGCAGCATGCAGTGGCGTACCTAGAACTTTTGCCGCCCGGGGCGGTCTCCAATTTCCCGCCCTTTTTATAAGTCAATCAAAAATCAAATTATGGTTTTTATAAATTAATAAACATAAATAAATACTTGTAATTGAGACAAACTATAGGTGGGACTTTTTTTTACCATTGGATGTCATATTTAAATTAGGCAGTAATAAAGGAGGTCGCATAAGTTGATATACCTATAAACGCAACCTTATTAAAAATTTAAACAAGATACTTTTTTAACGACCACAAGAAACCTTCAGAGGTCTTAGGTTCCTCACCTATAGTACAGTAAAATTTGCTAAAAAATTGTCCAAACCTAAACATCCAAAAAAAAAGTTCTACCCCACGCCAAATTGTTCTATACCCTCCTCGTAGTAAGTGATAAAAAGTTGCACGACTTGCAGCGTCAGGTTTGGTGGGGGGTGGGAGGAAAGGAGGGTGAAAGGGTATTTTTAATCTTTCTTCGCAAATATCTCGAAAACTATTAGGTTTAGCGCTAATATTGTCATATACAAAATTAATCTACATAAAATTTTGAACAGAAATGGACTTATGCATTTATGTGCTAAAGTTAAGGATTACGGAGTTATGAAGGGGTAAACATATCACTATTTTCTAGTTTGCTTAAAACTTGAAGTGTAAATACATGTAATTAATTACACTTTTCCACCTTAAAACATGATTCCACACATTTTTCTTTCATAAAATGCCCGAAAGTTGTTATTGGTAATGGTTTTTTAAAATTTGCTTTTTTTGTTTTTTTACGATTGCAGGAGAACTATTTCGTCTACAGGTTTCATTTTTTGCTTGTCTGAAAGCCAAATAAATGTACTAAAACTTCGTTTCTTATGGCTTTTCTCGTAGGTGAGCGGTTTTATGCCGATATTGGGCCCGAAACAAGAGCAATATTTAAAATTTCAATTTTTTTTGGAAAAACTGTTAATTTTCTAAGAGTCATATCTCAGTAACTATTGGACGATTAGAGTAGCCATTGAACGTAAAAGGAAGCCAATTAAATTTACTACAAGTTTAGTTCTTACGACTTTTCTCGAAGGTTAACGGTGTTATGCCGATATTCAGCCCAAAACGAAAGCAAAACTTAAAATTTTAATTTTTTTGAAATAATTGAAAATTTTTGACGTGTCATATCTCGAAAAGTATTAGTTTTGTAGAGCTGAAATTGGGCTTATGCTGCTACAAATTTACTGCTATTTACGATCCCGTCACCGCACCTATCTCTAAACCCTATTATTCGAAATTATACTCAGTAATTCATAAGTCGTAGAAATCGAATAGTAAACTTATGAAGTTAATAAGTTGTTTTTTACAACTAATACTTAATATAAAAAATGCCGCCCCAAATTATGTGCCGCCCGGTGCGGACCGCACCCACCGCACCCCCCTAGGTACGCCACTGGGAGCATGTGATCCTTCTGAAGAAAGAAACTTATTACGTCACCGAATTAAAAAATTTCATAACAGAAATCCGTTTCAGATATCAGGGAACATTTTGTCTATCTTTTTTCAAAAACATTTTTCTGTCTGTCCACAATTTTTCCGTTTATAGCTTCTTCCCAAGGGTCAATCGAACCCGGCCTCTCACCTTCCGTGTTTAATCTACTCTCTCAGAAGTTAGATATTTCCCGGGAGAACGATTTGAAATGACGCATTGAATTGAACTTAAATATTTTAATCAATATCGGAACTTTTATCGAGAAGTAATGTCTTTTCATTCATTTTGTATTTCCCTTGTATTGGGGTATGAATAAATGAATGATTTTTGAACTCACGAATATCAAATTTCATTAATATCATCCAATTAGTATAGGCTCCACACATCTGCACAGACTGAAATTTGGCATGCATGTTCAAAAAAATCATACCCGAGGCGAAATCAAGAAATGAATTTTAGCTCTAAATTCGAGAGCGTATTATTTAAAAAAAAAACATTTATTTCTTTATGCTAAAAAATTCTAAAAATTGGTTCAAAAAATATAATATTTATTAAAATAGGTATTATTTGATTTATATTCTGCCTTACTATACTTATGAAAAAAGTTTTGTTCAAGTATGACGCACTATTTATTATTTATAAAAGTTGGTAAAATTTTAAAATTAAAAACGATTTGCAGTAAAAGAGTAACTATTAAAATAACAAAAGTTTACCTTTTATATAAGTTATAAATTAAGCATTTCTTGTAGCTTGCATCAATAACATTTTACAATTTATCAGGAGTAACTGCTCACTACTATTAGCTTCTCTTCTTTAAAACAAATAATAATCTGATAATATTTCAGTCTTTCTAGATAATGCATTATCTTTTACAACTCTTATTATAAAAATACAAAGATAGCATTATAAATGTCAGTTAATTTCTACTTTATTTTATTTTCCCGTATACGTAATATAAATGAGAGGGAAGTATTTCGGTGACAAAGAAAATTTAAGTGATGAATTTAATCGTTTTGCAAATATTTGTATTTTGTAGTCTGTGCTGACGCGTGGAGCATTACTGGGTCAATTTCGATAAAGTTTGGCATACATGTTCACAAGAATTATACCCAAAATCTAGAAAATAAATTGTAGCTTTAAAATTTGGCATAAGACCATTTTAATGGTTAGCTGGATGATTATCTGTCTGCCCGTCCGTATGCTTGTAAGTCTGTCTGTCTGTATTGGTTACGCATAACTCCCTCAGTTTTTGAGCTAGAAATTTGGTAAAAAGAAATTATTAATGTGGAACATCACTAACATTGAAAAAAAAAAAAATAATAATAAAAATAACTATTATCTAAACCATTTATATCTGCTGTATAATTCATGTTATTATTGTATATTGATACATGCATAAGAAACAATTCTGTACCAAACAAACTGGCAGACTATTTTGTATTTGTATGATATAATATCTGATTAATAAATGATAAATTATTGTCATTTCTTCAAATTAAATTGAAAGTTGACAAGAAAACTGTTATTTTAGTGCAACAGAATAATGATGTCATAGAGATTTTTATTTTCACTTTCTATCTAACTTCCCTTTTGTTTGATATCATACGTTAACTGCATGCGTTGTTGTCCTCGGAGAGTTTAATTTGGCGGAATAATCAGACTGTGTTACATAGCTAGAATAATGTAGGAGACACTGGTACATGAGGAAGACTTGAGGCTGAGACATGGGGAGACGTTCCTCTTGAAGTAACAGACACAATATCAGGGTGGTTCTGTATCGGACCATCGCTCTTCCCTCCTATATATACAAACATGTCAACATTCTTCCTGCTTAGTTACATCTTGTCTCTTGATATGATCCTCTTCTTGCTTTAGACATGTTTACACTAAAAAAGGTACCATTTATGTGTTATTTTTAAAAAAAAAATAAATATCAATATTTTATAGATTGATTAAAAGGTTTATAGTGTTAAAAATATTGTCAACTTTATTGTGAACTTTATGTCAAGTTAAGTGTAGATTTAGGTAAAGATTTTATATTTTTAGCCACAATCAGGGCCGTCCTAAGATATTCGGCGCCCCTGGGCTACCACAAATAATGCGCCCCTCTTTATATGAAAATAAACGGAATGGCCCGAGAACGGAATTTATACAAGATTAATAAAAAATATACTGCCAATTGGTGTGGCACATAGCTTCGTCGCATATCCTCGTAATTTATTGTATTAATTCTTTTCAAGCCATTATTGTCTAATTGGTTTAATTGTTTTCTCCGTTTTTTTTACGTGTCAAAATTGTTTTGATATTTTACAAGAATTGAAGTATCAATTTAGCAAAAGTTAAAGAATGTAGGCAGTTCAAATTAATCTGGGGCTATCTTCGGGTTACTTTCTATTAACTATAACTTAACTAGTACTTTTGAAGCTATATCTATAAATAAATGTTTTTTTTTTGTGCCTGTGGAATAGATACAATTAGGCGCAGAAGGTTAAAACTCATATGGGACCAACAATGGGCTAATTATGACCTACCACCCAAATTTAATTAAAATTGAATGTGTAGTTTTTAAGATATGGGGGTTCGCAAAAATTGATGGACAGACCGACAGACCGACAGACAGTCACGGAACCAAAAATGTTCCCTGATGTCTGAAACGGATTTCTGTCTTGGAATTTTTGAAATCGGAGACCTAAAATATTTTCGTTCTCCAGAACGATCACATAGCTTCCGTTACCTTCGGTAAGCTCGGAAGCAAAAAAAAAAAACCTAAATGAACAAGAGCAAAATAATAAGCAAAAGTAACTTATATATTTATTTGCCTAGTTTTTTCTTTTGCAAATTGATCATTAAAATACCACACGTATTTAAGTCACTATCTAATTTAAATTTAAATCATTTAATATGCTCTGTCCCAAAGAAGACCGTAAATAATTGTTTGTTCGTTTCAGTGCTGAAAAAGATCTTTTGCCGCTGCAATTTGTAGAGAAAAGATGCGCAATGCTGTGGCCACGTTAGGAAATATAGACTCAATTTTCAAGGCGAATATTGCACTTTTCTTTTGCGTATTCTTTGTACTCATCATATACCTTCAGATTTGTAAAGGGTAAATGATTCTGAATTTCGTTTGGACTGAAGAAGTGTATAATCTAATAATACTTTCAATTGTAGTATTAACTTTTTGAAGTGTTGATTAGTATTATCTTGATTTCGCTCCAAAATGCTACCATAATTAGCTACCAAAATAGCTTAAACTTTTGTTGCAGGCTTTTAAAAATTATTTTCTTATATTTTATTCAAAGCATTTTTAAAATATTTATTACCGGAAACCTAATATAATACTAATAAAAATTGCCGCCCCCAAAAGGCTTGCGCCCTAGGGCTATAGCCCATTTAGCCCTGGGGTTAGGGTGGCCCTGGCCCAATGAAGTGCATTCCTGGTATGGCATTTCGGTGAATTAATTCATTTTTTTTGTGTGACTGCAAATAATTTTCATTGTAATTTAGTTCGGCAACCACGGGTTTGGTCCGTAATTTATCTATTTTGTTACATGTAATATAAACATCGATTTTTTGGCGGAAGAGCATTCTAATTAGTAGTTATTTAACTCACTTACAGCTTATATGATAGTGGTCATCTTAAAAAATAAAATTAGATTTTTGACTCACCTAAAACTGCCACAATAAATCACATTTAATTTCTTAATATATTTTTCATGTTTAGTATAATTTTAAAAGTGTGGAAGAAGAGGAAGAATAAAATATTATATTTTTAGTTTAATTATAATCTATATATGCAGTAAATACTACTAATAATATAACTTCTCTGTATAATATACACCTCTACTTTCCTTGTTCATACTAAACATGCATAACATTCAAGCGTTGTTTTGAGTTTTTAGAATGATCTCTTCGTTTTTAAGGTTTCGTTGGTAAAACCAAAAAAAGAAACCTCTATAGTTTCGTTCCCGTGTCTGCCTGTCACTCTGTACGGCTCTAATAACTTTTGAATCAAAAGATATAGAAACATGAAACTTTCCAGTATTAAATATCGTTTTGACGCGCACACAGGAAAAATATATGAAGTCTTTTTTTCTCTGTCTGTCTCCATTTGTAAATAGTAATTACAGTTTGATTTAAAGGACAAATATAGCGAACTAAAAATGATTAGCTGTTCAAATTCAAAATGGTGGATAATTCACTTCATGCGAAAAAATATTTGTTTTAAAACTTTGAGTAGGGTATAAAATGAAAGGTATTGATGAGTAGATTACAATAATATATAACACTCGTGGATAGTGTTTAATTTTCTGCGCAATTTTGTCAAAAAACATCAAAATTTTGTGTGAGTGTGTCCCGCCCTCCTTATAATATTTTCGTGTTCACTGTACCAACGAAACCCTTTTTACGTGAGACTTCACGCCTAACCAATTTATTTCATTTACTCACATACTTAGTACATTTATTAATATTTTTTCTATATTTTTATATACTGCTTCATATTCATATAGGTAATTTATTAGATATTAACATTTAAATTACATCATTAGTGATATTTTAAAAATATTCGCATTAAATAATATAGTTTGCGGTTAAATAATATTCCGCAATAACAACCGAATTCGATATTCTTAAATCACGTATTGATTTCAAATTATATAACGAATTAACAGATGGTAGAGTTGTAATAATAATTAGAGTAAACCATCTCTTTGACTATATTTTACATTAAAGCAATTTAACTCTTTTAAGCGCCATCTTCTGTCACTATTTTAATAATTGGTTCTTATAGAAATATAACTGAATAAGTGAGCATCAGTCTATAAAAACAACCATATTTTTTAAAAACCTTAGATTAATAAAACTACAATACAAACATAAAAATACTCATATGTAATGTATTCAAATTATAATGATTAATACATTGCGCTTGGAGTTGTTCACTCTTACATAACATGTTCGTACACGAGGAGGTTTAAAGCGAATGCTCTAAATTAACTTGATTGGGGGGGGGGGGGGTAATTAATTTTGCTCTACAAGGAAATAGTTTTATGCCCATTTGGATTTATTCTCACCTGTACCCTGAAATTTTGCGTTATATTAAACCTTTATTGATTGTTGAAATTTTGATCTTTAATCTAGAAATGCTAGACAATTAATTAAAAAAAAAAAAATGAAGTTCAATAGAATTTATCTGGGGGGGGGGGGGATTTTATTTAAAAAAATATATTTTTAATGATCTATCAATAATTTTGAGTTATTCAAATCAGGTAGTCATCAATACATTTAAGGAGCATATTATAGTAAACCGTTACAGTAATTGCGCAATTATCAAGTAATTATCAGTACATGCTCTTTCCAAACCTTTTTGTACGGCTTGTTTAGGCAAAATCTGACACCGTTTTTCTCTGTGACTTTTTTTAGTTTTGGGGCGTTTTTTTTTATTTGAACCCTAAAATTTTGACGCGTCAGACTGGAAAATCGGAAAAAGTTCTGCGTCAGACAATATTAAAATGTTGATTTATAGGGTTCAAATAATGTATCTTGAGAAAATCAGCTGGTTATTAACCATTAATTAATATTAGTTCATATTAATTAATATCAATTATTATAAATTAAAATTAATTAATAACTGGCTGATTTTCAAGATACATTATTTGAACCCTATAAATCAACATTTTAATATTGTCTGACGCAGAACCACAGAGAATAGACTTCGCAGAACTTTTTCCGATTTCCCAGTCTGACGCGTCAAAATTTTAGGATTCAAATAAAAGAAACGTCCCAAACTAAAAAAAAGTCACAGAGGAAAACGGTGTCAGATTTGGCCTAAACAAGCCATACAAAAAGGTTTGGAAAGAGTATGTATAAGTGACTTTTTTGCCTATGGGCACCCTGACTAGAGGATTGTAGCAGAAATTAAGGTTATTGTTGAAAATAGTTAAAAAAGTAAACAAAGAGGTGTCATGTTGACATATAAAAATTATGAAATGTAATGTAATAATATTTTAAGTCCATTTTTTTTATGTTAGATTCAGCCGAGACTAGTGTGTGTATTTAGATTCCGTGTAGTTTTTTAATTTCTTATAGAATCTCTGTAGACTTGCTATTAAATTCTTTTGTAAAAGATATTTTACTTCCGAGCTTACCGAAGGTAACGGAAGCATTCTGAAGATACTGAAATGGGTCATTCTATATTCTGAAAAACAAATCGTCTCCAAGTTAAAATCTTTCTCAGTTAATATTGAATAAAATTAAGTGGGATCGAACTGGGAATTGAACCAGATCCAAAAATAATTGACCATTGCTCCATTAGTAGGAAGCGGGAAAGCTATATGTCACACAAGTTGACAGGTTAATTAGGGTTTTGTAGATACTTCTCAAAACCCTTATGCCGAGGGTGATGTGTCCGTCCGTCCGTCGCTCTTTGGTTCAAAGGGCCCGAACCGTTCAAGCGAAAGTGCTGAAATTTGGAACCCTGGTGCAACTTTTTGACCCAACCAGAGGAAAAATATACAGAAGTCCATAATTAGATTTGCGCATGCGCAATTCAAAAAAATGTGGTAAACTCAAAAATTTACATTTTTTTTAATTTTTGAGTGGGGTATCAAATGAAAGCTGCTGAAGAGTAGAACACAAATATATATATGCTTTTTTAAATTTTGCATTCCTTATAGGGGAAAAAAATCAAAATATACCCAAAAAAAATTTCCCCCCCCCCAACCACTATAGATTGGCTGGTGCTAAAATTTCGAAATAATTCATGCTAATGCCTTATTGTTGGGCGATAAAAATTCCGGGAGTTGATCCCAAATTTTTAAAAATTGTCAATTTTGTGCGCAAAAATTTGGGGTGCGCCCAAAATTTTATTTTTCAAAAATTTTGAGTTGGGTATCAAATGAAAGCTGCTGAAGAGTAGGACACAAATATATATTTGCTTTTTTAAAGTTTGCATTCCTTATTGGTTTATTACTGATAAAAAACATTGTGACCCCCCGGGGAATCGAACCCGGACTCTTGAGATCGAAGACCAGAAATCATAATTACATAATGGGTATGCTTACTCATCTACAAAACCCTAAAAAGTACTTGGGGCAAGTACTGCACTGTGATTTTTTTAAATTGTGTTAGATTTAATACAAAATTTTGTACACTTTTTCCTGTTTATGAATTCCCTTTACAAATTTCAAATTTATTTACTAATTTGCAATGCTTGTAATAGTAGTACCATAAACATAATTGTCTGTTTGATTTCTTTTATTGTTAGAAATGGTCAGTGAAAATTCAAAATTTTACTGAAAAAAATAATATATTAATTACCTAAAAGTTTTCTTTCTAAAAATATCAAAGTTAAGTAATATCAAAATAAGTGTGGCTCGAAGCGTCGACTACATTCCTTGATCAATGGTAGATCATGTGACTTCGGGTCTATGATCATAGGTTTGAAGTTTGAATACAATTGGCACACCGTATATTTTTATCCAAAACCCGTTTTCTTTTTTCTTTTTTTTTACCCTCTTTATATTAAATTTACTCGGCTCCAAATCTTGTAACCTAAATATAACCCACTTCCCGACTCCCTAGAAAAATGAAACTTGCCCAGATTATGTATTCCGGATGATGGTGCAATAATCTTTTTTTCGATAATAATTATAAGATTAATTTAATAATTTGTCTCCGAATCTTGATATATAAAATAGACTTAATTTGTGACTACCTAGAAAGCTGAAACATAGATTATGTATTTATACAATGACAGTACAATAATTTATTTAAGTTGAATATTGGATTAAGAATATCAATAAAAAATCTCATCAAAAATGTGTTGTATTTCTATTTACTTTTTTAATCATACGAAGTTTTATAAATTTTATAAATTTGTAATGACTGCCGCTATAATTATTGGCAGTCAGAAACCTTGTTGCCCTTTTTTACCGAGAAATAAACACTAAGTTCCAGGGTTCTTAATAGTCTTTAATCCCGTAAAAAAGCTATGCGCAACTTAAAAACTCAATATTACAAAGTTTGACACATAGAGCAAAAAAAAAAATAAAATAAAATAAAATAAAATTATAAAAGTAAACATGAATCCAGTGACAATATTGTCCATAAATTATTGATCTAATCATGTTGTAATTCTGAATATTGTATTTGAGTCTTGGTGTAAGATTGCCAAACTTTTTTAAATTTCAATGGTAATATTAATATCATACATTAATTAATTACTATTGTCAATTATTTATGAGCTTAATAAATTGGCCTATACCTTGACCTCCTTATAAGCCTAGGCTCTGTGATACTGTTAGGAAGGGGCACATTACCTTCCTTCTGGTAACCTTTCGAGAGTAGTCGAGCGAAGCGAGTAGGGGGCAGAACCCCCTAGTACACTATTAGAAGAAGAATTAATTGATACTTCATTAGACACGCATTACACATATGTAATCCTGGTTTTAGTATCAACCTTAGATTTAGTTGCGGGTCAGTATTTTCTTCCATGACACATGATTTTTTAAAAAAAAGGTTGTATAGTCTAGGAAAACTAAGAAAAAATACCCTAAATCCTGCGAAAAATTGTTTCACGAGCGATTGAAGTGGTTTTCAACTAAACTAACTTTGCTTTATAACATATCCAAAATCAGACAAAATCCAATCATGGGAAAGCACCTAAAAATCGAATTCAAAATGGCGTCTGTTTATATTAAGGATAATGAATGCCCAGCCATCCAATAAATGTTAGTTTATATAATTCAAACAATGTAGGAAAATAAATTTTGAGTTTGGTTATAAGTTTAAATTCATTTATTTTTCTTATAGTTATAGGCTAGTCAAAACATACATTAGATTACATTACATACATTATTTATTAGTTAAAATTGTTTCTTTTGATTTCCAAACACTGATCTGGTAGTATGCACGAAAGCTATTTTTGCCCAATGCCCAATAAATTGTTAAAAAAAAGTGGTTTATATTCATTTCTTAAAAATTAAAATTTACCTTTTTTTTGTTCTTTTTACGATTGCTACAGAACTGTTTTATCTACAGGCTTTATTTTGTGCTTGCATAAAAGCCAATTAAATTAAATACAATTTCTTTTCTTATGATTTTTCTTGTAGGGGACAGTTTTTAGGCCGGTAATCGGCCCGAAACGAGAGCAATACTTAAAATTTCATTTTTTGGAAAATTATAGTAATTTTTGCAGTGACCTAACTCGGTAACTTTTAGACGTACAGAGTTTCCAATGGTCTTTAAAGGAAGCCAATTACATTTACTTCTACTTCATTCCTTATGACTTTTCTCGTAGGTTAACAGTTAGACGCCGATATTCGCCCCAAAACGAGAGCAATAGTTTTTTGGGGGGAAAAAAAATCCAATTTTCAAAGTGCCATACCTCGGAACCTATCGGTCGTATATTGCTCCGGTTGAGCTTATGCTGCTGGAAATTTACTGCACTTTTAAAATTGACATAACGACTAATACCGCACAACCCATAGTGTACGAGCTATATGGCAAACACTGAAATAAGATCGAATTTTTTTCAGTTTTTCACGTATTACGCAGCAAGCATAGGTTTTTCGAAGCTGCAAACTTAGGATCACACTACCCTAACTGGTCTGAACAAAATATAAAAAAATCATAATTACATCACGCTTTGCGAATTTCGATATTTTTTATGCATATTTTGACTAGCCTGTAACTATAGTAAAAGTAAATTAATTTAAACTTATAACCACATTCAAAATTTATTTTTCTACATTGTTTGAAATTTATATAAACCAACATTTATTGGATGGCTGGGCTTTCGTTACCCTTAATATTAAAAAACGCCATTTTGAATTCGATTTTTGGGTGCTTTCCCATGATCGTATTTTGTCTGATTTTGGATATGTTACAAAGCAGGGTTAGTTTAGTTGAATACCACTGGAATCGCTCGTGAAGCAATTTTGCGCAGGTCAAATCGTATTTTCCCTAGACTA
>KZ651186.1:468210-479742 GCA_001010745.2 Gerris buenoi | reverse complement strand
TATTGATACTTATTTGTAATCTACATTTCAATACCTTTGAAATGATACCCAACTTGAAAATTACAAGAAATGTAAAATATTGCGCGGTGATCGCAGATCGCAGAAATTTGGAGTGTTAAAGTTCGCAATAGGTTTTCTGTTTTTGGGCAAAAAAGTTTAACTTATATACCAAATTTCAAGTCAATAGCGTCAGTAGGTTGGGAGATATAATCCAAGTTGCGACGGACGGACGGCGGACGGACGGACGGACGGACACACTACCAAAAGCATAAGGGTTTCTAGGACGACCTCGAAACCCTAAAAAAGAATGAAGTTTTATAAAACTACATTTTTCTATAAAATCTATCATCACACAGTACTCACAGTAGTAGTTCTTTTGTTATGCATTATACTGAATTATGTTTTGTTATAATACTGAATTATGTTTGTCTATAGCTGAGGATGTACCAGCAGGTAAATCGCTGTACGTATGATTTGGTAATAATAGGATCTATCATCTACCTGTCTTGTTATTCTTTCAGGCTAAGCCCTTGGAAGGGAGTAATCAAATTTCTGGCCACATTGGTACCCCTAGGTTTACTAGTAGCTGCTCTACAGCCAAGTATAGTTCTCGTAAATGCTACAGAGTAAGTTTTTAAAAAAATTATATATCAATATAATAATATTAATTTATTTATTACATTTTTTTATAAACTGTATTAATGGGTCCATGGAATATGTATCTCTTGTTTTCCTAATAAGCATATTTTTAATTATAAATGTTTTCCTTAGCCTTACCTTATCATATTAACATATTCAGTGCGATGATGGAGGAAAATAAGATTTTTACTTACTTTAAATATTTAACTGATAAAATTTTTAAAAAAACACAAAGCTCGGAAGCAAAAAATGTATCATTAAATTCAGTATACTGCAAGATTATATTATTTAGAATTTTGACTACTACAATGAAATATGTATAAGATAAAGTGTTTCCGTGTTGCTTTTACAAATATTTATTCTAGTAATTTTTAAGGAATTCGTAATAAAAATAAGTTCATTAATATCTAGTGAAACGCGACCAATTTGTAATAATCTTACGCAGGCCCTAACCCAAACCCAGCAACGGCTTAATGAAATAATGGTGTATTTTCTTGTCCGGATTCGTGTCGAAAGTTAGTCTAGAGTGAAAAAAACGAAACCAAGTAAATTCTTGCGTTAGTGTCCTCATCATGATGATAGTTCACGTACGAGAAAGTGAAAAAGTAATTATGAAAGCTCTACAGGAAATATTTCAAACGCTTACAATTGTTTCTAAAGAATTAATATAGAACACAAACCAAAGCGTTTTCCTTGTGTTACGCAACAAGAAGACGATCCCGTACTTTATGTAAATGGATCGGATCGTCCTTTGAAAAACTTTAATATGAACTTAAATTTCATATTTTTTTTTAAATTAAACCTTGTTAAGATCTTGTAGTTAAATCTTTACTGCTCTAGGTTTTATTTAATGGTACCGAGAGTGGTCTGTAGCCTGGGGCTAATGCCTTAATCTCTTTCCCAGTTCATTCCACCTTCCCTCATCTAAACAAACCTGATTGATTTTTTTTTTTTTTTTTTTTTTTTTTTGATCCCTGATGTATCGTCACTTTCACCTGACTTATCCGTAACCCAAACTGGACCCCCTTTACCAATTCCCTTTCCCTGAAACAAGTCATCTTTTGGCCAAAATGGTAAATCTTCTCCCGTTCAAGTTTATTTATTTTCTCAAGATTACGAAAAGGAGTGAACTTCGTGCAGTCAACGGAATGATCAATCTTTACGACCTGTGTGGGAAGATCTTCATGACTAAGGTTATCACGAATTAATAGCCGGATGTGATCAATTTTTCATATTTGTTTCCCTATATTAGTTAATTGTATTGCTACTTCATATATTTAGCTACAAAATAACATTTGTTTTCTATTTAGGAAACATTTCAAGTTCGAATAATATTCAGTTTTATTTCTACAATACATTAAAAGAGTTAATACATTTTTTTATCTAGAGTCTTCCTTAATTAATATAAAATAGTATAAAGAGACAACATTGTAATACATACATATAGATATTTATTTTATTTTATTTATTTTCTAAAAATACTTTTCCTTCTATGGTTATTTCTAGTAGATTTATTTTTTCAATACTTTTAAAATAAAAATTTTTATTTCACGGAAATTTTTAACCAATGAAACAAAAAAAAACTTGTTTGTTTTCATATTCAGTATTTTATGAAAAGATTTGTTACCGATAAGTTTAATTAATATGTCGAAGTAAAAATTTAATGATAAGAAATTATGTGAATATATAAAAAAATGTATGTGTGTGTGATTGTAAGTTTAAATGTGTATCTTCATATTTATAAAACACAGTAATAACTCAGCAACTAATGAAAGACTTCTCCGATACATAATATAACTACTTCCTCCTCGCTTGAAGTAAAGAAAAAATATAATACTTCCGGTTATAGCAAAAGGAGATTTCATATTTTATGTAGGTCGTCGTATATAGTAATGGTTCATTAGTATTATTACTAAAAAAAAATTAGGAATTGGCAAAACCACGAGGAATCTGATATTTTTACCGTTTTTCAGAAGTTAGGAAACTTTTAGTACGAGTGACTGGCAAAGGATATTAGTCTCGGATGGCCAAACACTTTAACTAATTAACAAGTTTCTTGTCTGGACTGACGCCGGACTTAATAAGTGAAACTTTGTTCGGACAGGTACCAGGTACAGGTAACTAAGAAAAGACCAGTTAAGTTTAAGTGTCCTCACTCTTAAATGGAGACGACTGAGAAACGGACGGAGCGACCTTGGCAAGGTCTTTGGACACAGGCCAACATCTCTGCTTCCTTACCTCCTCCCACAAGTTCAAAAAACTTTCAATGTACTTTAAATTATGAGATCTCTCAAATCCAGGACATTGACTATATCAAGTACATTGATATCATAGCCATAAAATAACATATTTGTTTAATGTCAATATAATATGTAATTTAATGTTTTCTAATTGTGTGAAGTACCATTTAAAATTTTAAAAAGTAACTTGCTTTGCAATTGAATTTATTATTATGCCTTCAAAATACTTTTAATGGTTGCATTAACCTTTTGGAAGTAAGAAAGACAGTAGTTTATGAAAGTTTTTTAAAAAAATTATAATTGAACTGCAAGACAAGAAGAATGGTACTTGAGCCTCTACATTTAACTAAGTGGTTGCTGACACCACTGTTCTTATGATTATAAAGAGAGAGTAATGGTTAAGGCGGTGCGTTGTAAGAGGAAAGAGTGTTTTATTAGTGTGAATGTAAGGGTTGTAGGAATGCCAAGGGCAGTCCTTCCCTGTCCGGTACATTAGAACAGTGACCTGTACCAGTACCTGTACCCTTCTACTGGTATCATCTTCACCTGCAGCCTCTGAGCTTCTAAAGACTTTCACTTGACACTTGCCATAGTCTACTTCTATTCAACCCGTCTTTACCTACCTAGTTTTTCCCCTTCCTTTATCCTCAAAGTTAAAATAACATTCTATTGTTCCTTCAAGGCTTGTTTCCAATCCCAAACCCTTTTCTTTATTCCATCCACGCACGATTATATAAATAAAGGTCGGTTTAAAGTAGTCGACATTGATTTCATATCTGAATTATCGTACTTCAAAAGTTACAAACGATACACGAAATATAGATATCATGAATCTTAAATTTAAAATAATTTGGAAGACCAATTTTTACATATTATTATTTAACCTAGAGAGACACGAAACTGGTTTAACTAGCATTATGTCTCCAACAGATTATTTATTTACAGTGCTCATAAAATGTTTTACTCCTTACGTATTAACTTGTCACATATTATATGCGTTTCACTATTATTTAGAAATAAAATGTTTAATTTTATTTTATGGGAAATTTTCACATTGCTGCTCTTTTAGGGATCTATCACTACTATTCGGAACTTTAGTAAAATTGAAATTCATGTTATAATTATGAAATCATAATAGTTTTGTTAATTTAAGTTAGGGTCTTCAAAATATATTTAGAAGGTCGATACAAAGATTTTATATGAATTTAAGTGATTGGCCGGAAGAATATGTTATATTTATTTACTTATAATTTGTGATATATTTATTTTCAGACCACCATTAAGGCCAGGTCCAGTTGCCCCAGGTTTATTGTCTAAGTTCCGAGCTGCAGAAAAGGAACTGGTTGCAAGTGGAGCAGGAGAAGATTGTGATAAGAGGCAACTTTGCGATGCCTTATTGTCTGCTGCAACAACACCCATCCACTTGCAGCTAGCATATGTTGCTCTTGCTACCAGGTAACATCACTCAGTTTATCAACACTTTTAATTATTTTATTAAATTACTAAACATAATAACATTTTTAATTTAAATTCATATTAAGTCCGAATATGATTAATCGAACTGGACCTACTTGGATTTTGGTATAACACATATTATCACGGATGCGGGAACAAATTTATTTAAACAAATCTTTAACCATTACAAATAACCCGTAATAATAAAGAAATATTAGAGTATATCACGAAAATGTTTAGAGTTGATAATTTATTATTTAAATTTGATGAATTTATAGACGGCTACCAAGAAACATTGTTAGTTTACTATAAGCAAGCTAAATCCCTCCCCCTTATTTCTACCTTCCTCCTATTAGATAAATAATCCCAAATTATTAATTCATTCTGACTTCTAAAGTTTAAAAAGTTAACTTTCTAGAAAAAGCATTGAAATTGTCTTTTATTATATTTTATTATATGGTTATAGCCAAAAGAGAAGCATTTTCTCAAGCATTGACCACCTAACTTCAAAAGTTCAATTTGGTCTCAGTCCCCCTTTTTAATATTTCCTATCCCCCCCACCTGGGGGTAATAAACGAAATCGATTATTTTCTTTTTAGAGGTGAGGGCAAACAAATTTCCTATAACAATATTGAGTAGAACTAAAGTTATTATCAATTTTATTTTTAAAAATGTAAAAAAAAATTATAACCTAAAAAATTAGGTAGACCCATCATAACCAAGACCCACAGACTCGCTAATCAAAATGTTTAGGTTCTTTTAGACCACCTAGGTTCTTAGATTCTTGCAGTTTTACGTTTGGTCGGAAATTGGCCCAAACCGACTGGAAAAATCCGTAAAATTAAAAAAAAAAGAATTGTTATAACGCTGAGGGCCTCCTCCCCAATCGTTTTTAAAGTTATAAGTATGAAATTTGATGTAGAAGAATGTAGTTTTTTTTTTTTCCCCCACCCTGTATATTTATCTCCTTAAAAAAGGAATTTTGTGTAGTAGAGGGAGGTCTTGTACAAAGGGAATTTCCAGGTGTTGTGGATTGTGAGATTAGAAACGCATATGCGGGAGTTAGTAATTTTTCGAAGGATCTTTGATTGAAGGGTTGGATACTATATGGCCTTGAGTGCTTGGTGCTACCCCAGAGGTCAATTCCATAGATAAAAATTGGTCTGACTATTGAATTGTATAGGTAAGGAGTTTATTTGATAGGGTATAGGTGGGATCTTTGGTCGAAGAGTAGCTGTTAGAGTCAGTACGTTTAGTTTTGGTGTGCAGAAGTCAATCGTTGGTCAAGATGGATACCTAGGTATCTTACAAAAGAAGATTGCCACGGTTCAAGAAGATCAATGAGGTTTTGGATGATGGTGGATGCTGTATCAGGATCAGAGGATATGGAGAAATCGAGTATACACTTATTGTCGGCGAAGGTAGCTAAATAGGTAGTCACAAGTTGAGGGACATCGGATGTTTATAAGGAGTATTTTAAGAAACCAAGCATACTTCCTTGTAGTACACCAGATGAAAGTTTTGAGTACGCACATCGCAGTGAGACAATTTTTTAAAAAATGTTTAGTGGGGTATCTAATGGAAGCTCCTTAAGAATAGGTTACAAATATATATAAACTTTTTTTAAATGTTGCACTCCTTATTGATTTTATGTTGGTTTTATAGTTGATTTTAGATGCCCCCAAAAAATTTACGAAACCCTAAAAAGTAATTGGATACAAGTACTATCCTAGTTTCTTTAGACAGTTTTTGCTTCGATTGATTTTAATCTTGTCTTCCTTGTTTCGACGTTCCATTACTGTTACCGATATTAGTAGTTGAATTGTATTTTTTCTGTTTGGTTTTCAATGTTTAGTTTTTTTGTGTTTTCTAATAGATTTTTTTAATACAACGGAATCTATTTTGGTAGTAGATAACAATGTTTTATTTTTAATATTACATTACACTTTTATATACTACATTTCGCAGGTGGATAAGTATTTGATTGTTTTCACTTTTTATCCGTGCTTCATCAAATCATATTTAAGGTCCAATATCATTTATAATTAGATACTATATTTTAGGTACATTTGCGCGTTTCTTTTTAATAGTTATTCGATTTTTGTGTAATTTCATTGTTATTTTGTAATTATTTAACCTGGTTAAAGGATAATAGAAAAAAATATAAAATTATAAATGAAAATTGAAGTAATATTTCAATAATAATTATAAATCATCACATCAGGTTTCTAATCTATATTAGTTTGTTTAATTGGTGGAACTAGTTTAATAGAAATGTTCTCTTCATAAAATAATTGTTTATATTTTTTTAAGGTACATACATTGTTTTAAGAGTCAACACCACCATTGAAATATCTTTAATGAGTTCAATGTTCTTTGAGCGATAGTATTAAGAAAGAATTTTAAAAGAATAGGCGTCAGACGATAATAAAAAAGAAAATAAACTATGAGTGCTTAGAATCTTCACGATAACGAGGGGAACAATGACCCTTCTTGTTTAACAGATAAACAAAGTAACATAAACTTACTTGATGAGGGGTCTAAAGTAGATTTTTTACTTTTTTATATACGAAGTAAATATTATTGACAGTGTATTGCGATGGCGCGAAAATTCGATTTTGATGGATTTACACGGTTTACTATCCTCTTAGACTAAAATGGTGCATATTAAAAAAATGACCATCAATAGTTTAAATTTGCGTTGTAATTGTATAAATTTAAGATTAGACTCAGTTATTTTAAAATTAATTTAAGTTCTCTATCAAATACGAGAAAGATGCATAAAATTAGATTTTGATATAGAGAGGTAAGAGAGGGTAGCATGTAATTAGAGTGTAGTTGAGGAAGACCTAGTAACATGTAATAGTACTAGTGCTAAGTGTAAGTTAGTAGAGGAAGTGGAAGTAGTTTTAGGAAGATAGGCAGTGGTACAGCAACAAGTGCTTAAAGTAAAGTCTCGATATTAGTTGAGCGTCTGCTCCGTAGGACTTAGCTACCACTCCCAAAACACTTTCTCTGCCTCTGGCCCCAGACATTCCTTGGGTCCCATGAATGAAACCCCCGCTAACCACATTAGACCTTCCTGATAATTGCCCTCACATCTCGACTGGACGAGGGAGGCTGAATTTCGGACAGGAAGCCTCTCCGGTGGAAGCGCTTTCATCTAGCCCGGTCCAACACAATCTCCTTCACAGGGAGTCACATTCCTTCTCATCTCTCTCCTCATAATCTTTGAACGCACCCAAGATGTTTCTTATTAGTGTACCTTAGTGTTATGGAACTTACGACATACGAGAAATACCTTTGAACAGGAATTCGAATAATTAATATGTAAATTTAATTTAAGAAAACCTTTAAAATATCAGTTTATACCATTATAATAATACACAGACTCTTTTACAATAACGAATATACTATTGATAACAAAGTAGTAATTGCTCATGCAAAGTGTTTCCATGTTCCATCATTTTATAATTTTATTATATAAATATTTTATTTTCTCCCCATAATAACTTTTAAATGAGGATATAAGAATGGTTCAAATTAATACATAATTAAAGCATCGGAAGAATAAGGACTTAATCCTCAATTCATACATTTGTATTATTGAATATATTTATTAGAATTGTAAAGCACACGTTTCAGATTCAGGACGAGACAGGAAATTTTTTGTGACACTAGAAGAGGTATGCGGCAGCAATATCCCCTATATTTAGATTTATTTTCCTGTACTCTATCAAATGTAACTAATGTTAAAGTATGGAGAATACAGTAATAGACATAAGTGGGGAGAAACTGACTCAATTATGTTTGCCATATGAAAACGAGGAGTTACAGAACATGCAATACTAGCAGGATTAAAAATGAATCCCACTGAAACTAAAATCTCCCAATGAGATCCACTTATCTCATAATCCTTTTGGAGACTTACAGAAACTGACCCATATTGTCGGGGGATTTTTCTTGTTAGCACTCCAAAGCGTGGGCTGTGGAGTATAATTTCTTTTTATTTGTATATTTTATTATAAAATTCTCCAAACTCCTGTGGTATATTCACCCGAATCAATACCGTTAGTAATCTTTGAAGATGCAATTCCTCTTGAGTTGAGGAGAGAAATGGCTACCAAAATTATTGATTTCGAAGACAGCTACAGTCTATAAGATTAGAGTTGGCACAATCAAAAGGCGGGAAAATTTTGAGGGAAACGATTTTATTGGTCCCATGTTGAATGTAACTACAGAAAAAAATGCTCTACTCTACCCCTGTTCCACAAAAAAAAATATAACATAGCAACACCGATTTTCCCTTTTTATAACCCCAAAACTACCTCCACGTTTGTTGTTTCCCGCCTTCGATTGTGCCAACTCTAATCTTAAAATAGACTGTAATGTTTAAATTCACTACCAGACAATATCGTGATTTATTATATTATATTCGTTTAAATCTTATTTTTTAAGATCCTAATTAGGGACAATTATGTTAGTTAAAAATTATTTGCAAATGATAACAGCAGCATCTGTACATGAAGTATATTTTATTTTTCAGAATAATTCCATTTTCAGCCATTTACGCCAGTTATATAAACACGCAACGGCTGTGAAAGATTTCTTTCCTGTATTCGAATATCTCGTTTTAAAAGCGGTTCAGTTCCCTAACAGTAATTTTTAGTGGTAACCGGAAGGATAAAAAAAGGCAGTCTAGAAATAGATCTCTTAATTTAAGTTAAACTTAAAGCAACTAACTAAAATCTACCTATACTCCTACTCACATTACCTATGAAGTTAATGAAGAAAGTTACTAGAGGAGTAAGAAGGCAGTTTAGATTATCTATGCATATAAGGATAATTTTAATTACTGACTGAGTAGAAGGAGTGATAATTAGAGGTATCAGACATCGTGTTGTCTTACCACTGAATGCCTACATGTTAATGAGATGTTTAGAGATTCATTAGCAATTATCTCTTCTCACTAGATTAGGCTAATCTGTTGTGCAGAAAATACACTTTACTTCCTATTTGTACGTTGCATAGTTATTTTTAACTCGGGATTATATATATAGGCATAGGCATGCGTATTTTTTATAGATGAATTAAAATATATTTCATTTACTAATATATTTTATATTCTTTGTTATAATTCTTTCCCATCTTTGTATAAAGGTGAAAACCCGTGTTTCCGTTTTACCTGGTTTTATATAGTTATATAGACTAGTATAATGCGTTTCCTCCTTCTATTCAATTTTTTTTTTTTTAAATTAAAGATGTTCTTATACTATTAATTATGCAAATTTTAAATAATCTTTGTTTTATTTTGAGTTATTTTTCTTCCTCTTAATTTCCTTAATATGTCTCATATTAAATGTTAGTTCACCAAACAATATCACCTTAATGCTTCATCGTCCTTACTTGAACTTTGGTTTGTTATGTTTATTTAAAATATATTTAACTAAAATTTATTTATTTTCAAGAATTCATTCATCAATTTCTGAACTCATTCAGAAATTGGCCAAATTGTTTGATTGGCCAATGAAAATAAAGAGCAGTGTTGCTCATGAGAGTAAGATTTAAGTGATAAGTGAGGTTGTGTGTTAAATTGCACCCGGACTTCGTGTCCGCAGGCAATTTCCAATTCAAATTCATAAGTGTAAATGAAAATATTTTTGGAATTTTCCTTTCAGTTTCACGACTATAGCTACAAGTGGACCAAATTTTAAGTTTCTAGCTATTGTATAAGTCACTTATAATTTTGATGAACAGTGAGTCAGTAATAAAACTGCAAACTTTGAAACTCTCTTCTTTTAGAAAGGCTTAATATAAAGGTCAATTTTTTACAGTGTCCTAATCTACTTGAGCTTAATCTATGTTTTAAATTTTCAAAAGTCCATCTTAAGAGGTAGCAAATATATGAGGGTGAGGAAAACCGTGTGAATTGGTTCATGTAAAGATACTTTGCATACTTACTGGAACTTTGGCCTTGCGCAAGGCTCAGATTATTTAGGTAACAATCGGAAACGAAAACCACCAGTTAAATCATTTTAACGTTTTAATTAATAAATATTAAATTAGATATTATTGGATTTAAATCTCACTATAACAATATGAGAAAGATTTGTTCGAATTCTTCTCACTGGTATTTTTATCGGAATTATTAACAATATTAGTGAAAAAATAAAATAAATACTTTCTTATCTTTGAATAAATGCCGATATTAGAATAAATAAGTTTAGGACTGGTCTGTACAAATGTGTAGTTGTTAAGTACACAAGGAGTGTAAGCCGTTGATGCTAAGGTGGTATAGAGTTGGTTCTAAGCTGAGTTGTTTTCTGTTTGTCCATCAAGTGAAAGCAAATCTTTAGAAGAGCCTCAGTCAAATTTACTTTGATCAAACAACTCTTGACTTATTGATTTATCACTTAACACATTTATCTTAAAACTTGTTTCTAAGTTAGTTTTTTTTTAATAACTAAAGTCACGTCTTATTAACTCTTTTAGATCAACGAAGCTCACTTGATAGCCTCAACTCTTTTATTTCAATAAAAAAAATGAATGATTGTTTTACGATTTAACCATTTATGTTTAGCTATTCTTTAGTAATATATTTAGTCAGCAATGAGAATTGGAAATTAATTTTGAGCTAGTCCTTTAAACTAGCAAAACTGAGATTTTGCTATTGTCTTATATAGCTTTTGTACATTCTTTTCTTATATCTATTATAAAATAATCTTTTTAATAATGACCAATTGGATTTCCTCGACAAAAAAATTTTTATCGAGGGAATACAACTGATAATGCTCAAGAAGAATCATTTCTAATAGACTTCAGTAAAGAATTGGCGAAGGCAAAAGTGAAATGACGTCTAGGCTCGTAGAGGTGGGCTCGTGCCTAACGTCGAAGCGGCCAGCTTTCCCATGAAAACACACAGAGTTGATTTGTAGGCGGGTCACGAGGGTCATCCCCACGGTGACAGAAAGTCCTCAAAACTCTCTCGACTCAATGAAAAGCAGTCAGGACAATGGACTGGACGTCTCGATGTCGTAACGCGACACCAGGATTCGTCCCTCCTGATACTCTTCTTCCGCGGCCACTGAAATTACTGCGTTATATCCGCTTCCTCGTACCTTTATATTAGGTTTTCTTATTTCACAAGCAAATAAATAATATGTCTTTAATATATATACATACATATATATATATATAT
>KZ651186.1:438262-461387 GCA_001010745.2 Gerris buenoi | reverse complement strand
TATATATATAATATATATAAAAAAAGTACTTCCCGGTGATTTTTTATGAAAGTGAATTAAATTCTATTCTGTAATTGATTAAAGTAATAAAGACGAAATCTCTCGTCTCCATTCGTATCCAGTTATTTATAGTATAGTTGATAGTATTTATGTTTTAATACTTACTTTTTTACTATTCCTTTTCTTAGAGAAAAAGTATAGTTTTCACCCAAAAATCTCCGAATCCGTTTTGGGTGTGTTTTAGTATTTCTTTTTTTTTTTTTTAGTGTTTTCAGTTCATAGTGTATTCATCCAAAATTTTATAGTTCTAACAATTCTAATTTTAAATAAATAAATCGTTATAACAGCTCCCGGTTTCTTATTTTTGTGACAGCTTACATCCTATTGTAGTTTCATTTTATTCTCAGTTTTTAATTGCGTTGGCTATTTGTTATTGTTAAGTATAAGGAGCTTAAAGCAGCATAGGGATACTGAATATTGGGCATTCATTGTATTTCTTATTATATTCATGTATTTTTTCGTCAGGGCCTCTTATCGGGAAAATGCCTAGCTAAGGCCAAGTCTTAGTCCTCTTATCAAAAAAATAGCCAAACAATTTTTAATTTGTTAAACTATAAAGCCTCGTCCAGACTGCCGAACCGAACAGAGGAAACAAGCCCAATATTGGTCTCTGCGCATGCCCAGGGTGAGATGCGCAGGCGCACTTTAGACTGGGCATGCGCAGACACCAATGATCGGCTCGTTTGCTATGTTCGGTTCGGCAGTCTGGACGAGGCTGTATGCACAAAAAGATTTGTTTTACTATAATACAAAAATTTGTTTAAATATAATACACAAAAAGGATTCATCTTGATAAATATGATCAATTTACTCCTGCTGTACAAAGCACACTGATATTTTAAATTATACTATTAATACTGCCATTGTTTTACTCCTTCTTTTGTCCTAAAGGAAATCCAAATTGCCTCTGCCTCATTGGTGTCAACTAAGTACTTATTAGATCAACAAATAGAATCCAAATCAGGATTTTCAATTGTGGTTGAGTATTTTCATTCTATGTGTATATTTTTAGTTACCGTTATTTTGTGGTAAAGTTATTGTTATTTCAAAGAAGATGGGGGGGAGATGACCTTATACATAAAAAAATTTAATTCAACTTGTATTATTGTTTTTTATGTCACAAGGTACAAAAATAAACTTAACTTTAAATATTTGCCGACTAGGAGTTGAATCAAGAAAGTGAGTCCCCTACTGCGTTAAGGGATTATTTATTGTGAATATATTATGTACTCGGTGAATTTATTAGAAAATTAATACTTTTTTATGATTTTAAGTAAATGATTAGTAAAAATTATTATATACACGAAAAAATAGTAAAAAACGTAATTGAAAAAATTACATATTATATGTGCACATTTCTTTTAGTTCTTTTTAGAAAATCGTTCACTTGATTCAAGGCTTCGTCATGAGTCTTAAGTGTCAACCGATTTGGCAAAAATTTGTCACACTGTATTTGTCATGGGTACACAATTTTTATATGTACCCGTTTTTAATTTCAAAAATTTAAATTTTCGGGATTTTCGGCCCACTCAAGGCCCGGGCCCTTGGGCAATTGACCCAGTTGCCCTCTCCTGTTGCTGGCCCTGGGTGTAGTTGTTATTGCTGTCGAGTGTCAGTAGTTGTTGATTGTACAATGTACATTTATATTTTATTTACAGATTAAATACTATATGTAGCAAAAATTAAATGTGCAGCTCAAACTTAAAGTTAAATATAAGTAATATGCGCTCGAGAAACCATTCCATTTACGCTTCCATTTTCAAGTTGCACAAATAACTATTAATTAGTAGTTGGGCCGCTGTCCATCTCTCAACAATGAAAAATCGCATCAAAAATCGCACATCACAAAAAACGCACATCACAATGAAAAATCGTGAGAAAAAAAAACTAAAAACACCTTCGGTAAGCTTGGAAGCAAAACTGATATTAGTATACATATTATCTTAATGTTTTTTTATTTATAAACCGATGTCATAACATTCTCTTTTTACAGTAGACCTAATAACTAGGCATCGAAAACTCAGGCTTAAAATAAAATACTAAGTCCTACGATAGTGATAATTGCATTTGGCGATCTTAATGACAATCGAACCTTAACATTGGAAAACAATTGGGTTCATTTGCAACTAACCTGAATGTGTAAAGCAGTTCGTTCTGATAATTAGATCATTCTCTAATTAAGGATGAGTGTGGTATATATCTCTTTTTATCCACAACTTTTCCTCTACCTAGATTAAACCATTTGTCTCACACTATTATTTTAAAAGGTTATTATTAAATGATCACGACAAGATGATTTGTGGCTACCTAAATTATTTTTTACTCTAATCAACAATGAAAAGGTCATTTTTGATTTAAAGAAAGTTAATTTTTTAAATGGCAATTCTCATTGATTGCCTGTATCTACCTAATGAACAAAAAACCACAAGCAGCTAGTCAAAAATTATTATTTGTTGGTTTCTTCTGTAAGTTTTAAAGTTTTTATTCTTGGTGTTAGCGCTTGCAATTCTTTAATATCAGGCATAAGAAGCCTTTTCTTCTGCCGAAATCCTCCAGTTTATAATTTATGTGACTTTTAATAATAATCACTTAAGGATTTTGAACATATATTGCCTTCAATATTTTAAGTATTATTTGTTAAAATAGTTTTCCAATTTGTGTGGCATATAGCTTTCCCGAGTCCTATCGGGCATACTTTGCTGATTTTATGCTTTTATAATTCATTACCCGCTTTTTATAAATGTTTTAAAATTGTTTCATATTTTACATGAATTAAAGTTCCAATTTAACACAATATATTAATCGAAGAGGGTAGAATCTTACCTGAGCTATCCACGGGCTACTGCATATAAACTAAATATCTTGAAAATCAGATAAATAATTTTTAAGATGTAAGTGTACAAATGTATGTTTGTGGGCAAATGGATAAGAAGGAAAAGAGGCTGCAAAAGCTTGGAACTTATAAGACAACCAAATTATGACTTACCAGGAAATTTTCATTAAAATTAAACGACAAGTTTTCGGGGTATATTGGTTAGAAAAAATTGAACGAATGACAGACCGAGAAACAGACATTGGACCAAACATTTTCCCTGATATCTATGAACCTATATGAAACGGATTTCTGCATGGGATTATTGACTTCAGAGACATTCACAATTCTTTTTACATTTACATTTACCAGTACAAATGATGATATAGAGGCCGAAAGCTGGCTTTTGAAATGAAAAATAATTTGTAGTGGCAATCGATTTAACTGTATTTTCACTATCACAATATTTTCTTTTTGCATAATAATTATACTAAACATGTATATGAGAAACTAAGAACGGTAAATAAGTACTCGGTTAATAGTAGTTTAGACTATAATAGATAAAATTGTATATTATACAGTATTATTTTAGAGTATATTTTTGTTCAAATTTTACATTTGCAGACAAAATCTTTTTTAATCAGTAATTTCGCATTTTGTTTCATATTTATCATAATATGTTTCAGTTAAATAAAAACTTTCTTTTTTTAAACCAAATTATAATTATTATTAACAATGGGAGATAGACAGAGAAAAATAGACTAGTGCTGGGACTCGATCCAGGGGCCTCTAAATTTCCAGTTAAGCGCTCTTAACCAACTGAGTAACACTGAAGAATAATTTCCTCAGTCAATTACGATAGCTAATCCCGAATTAAGCATTTTAAATTTTCCACAAGTCTTAGAAGTCAACATTAACGACAATAGAACTAGACTGAGAATTATATTTTTTTCTCTGTCTATCTCCCATTGTTAATAATAATTATAATATGATTTAAATTAAAATTTAAACTTCCCTTAGTATAAATACTACAAAAAAACTTAATAAATTAAAAACTTTTTGTATTTAAATAATTAAATGTCTTGTTCTCCTGATAATTCAGAAAGTTTTTAAATATTTGACAGAATATTCTAATATTTACGTGAAAAGCTAGTTGAATTATAAACTTACACTTTATCCCGTTTGCAGTTTAGTGTTTAAAGATAGCCCGACTTTTCAAGTTTCACTTTAACCAGATATATAAATTTAAACCGGTTGAGTTTAGCTTAGCGCTATCGACTTTTGGGATATTAGGAGCCAACTTACTTCACCATTCAGGGCTCTTCAGTTCCTTAATTACTTTCTATTATTTTCTGCAAACATTAAGTCAACATTGTATGAAAGTAAAATAAAAATATTAAATATTAAATAAAATATATAAAAAGTACAATTAAATTATACAACTTTGAAAGTGTAGAAGTGGGCAATCCTATTTGTCTTTCATCTTACTGTAATAAAATTTTATTATCAAGTTCTCTTTTATATCATTTAAGACTATAAATAGAAATCCTCCAGTTATCTTTGATTTTTTTATTAAAAGTCATTAAATTACTTAAGTTGCAGCGCCGGTAACTCCAGGTGGCTCAAGAATTTAAAAATAAAAATACATATATAAATATATATATTTATAAAAAATAGCAATCTGAAATTCACAAATCCAGTTCTATACTGGTTCCAATCCAATTGTGTCCTAAATACTCATAATGTTTTAATTAAGAATAACCCAAATTGAAAAAAATAAATAAAATAAAAACCCGCGTTTGCATATTTTATTCCGGGGTTGATTCCTACTGGTCTTCAGCTAAATTTGGTTTTGAATAAATTACTGTTATAAACCTGTTACTACCAGTTATAAATAGACTGACAATTGGTGTGGCACATAGCGTCTTCGCATCCTATCAAGTACTTTATTGATTTTATTCTCTTACAAGTCATTATTGTCAAATTAAAATCAGATGTGTACTTTTGAAGATAATAGGTGTAAAAAATGTATGTTTGTGAGCATGTGGAAGAGAAACAAATAGGCGCATAAGGTTGTAACTTAAATGGGACCAACAATGGGTTAATTATCACCTAAAATCCAAATTTTATTACACTTGGATGAGTAGTTTTAAAATATGTTGGTTTGCAAAAATTGAGGGACAGATCGACAGACGGACCGATAAACTTCTTCATAACAACCACATTGCTTCCGTTAAATTCATCAAGCTCGGAAGCAAAAAATTAAAAAAAAAAATACTTTGCTCATAAACAAGTATTATTATGAAGTATAGTGTTTTTCTGTGGCCGTCCATCTCCACCGCAAAAACTCTTCATTTTGGTGCTCGCTTCCGACCACTAATAATGGAAGTTCAAGGTTATAAGGGAAAAATGGGAAAGTGTAGAGTAAAGCTACAGAATAATGGAGAAAGGAAAAAAAAGGCACTTACGATCTTATGATGTTACCAGCTAGAGTACATGACACAAGGCAAGTATAAACATTGTGCGCTCGTTTGTTTCTCCTTTACATGCGCACAAACATAAATTTATTTACACCTATATCTTCAAAAGTCCTTACCTGATTTTTATTAAATTAGGATGGTTTATTAAACGCAGATAGCTCCAAATTAATTTTAACCATCTGTACAATTTTAATTTTGCTAACTTGATACTTTAATTCATGTAAAAAAAACAAAACAATTTTGACACACATAAAAAACGGGGGAAAATTAAATAAATTTTACAATAATAGGTTATAGAGTCATTAAATTGTACGAACTAGGACGCGAAACAGCTATAATGCCAGACTAATTGAGAGACTATCTAACCTGAATTAAAGTATAAATTAAAAAGAATTAAAATAAAATAAAGAGTGCACACGGTTGAAATTAATCGCTGACAATGTGCAAGCTACTTTTGACAAATCGTCCTAATTTCATAAAAATCAGGTCAGTACTTTCGAAGATTCAGTTGTATATTAATATATGTTTGTGCGCATGTGGAAGAGAAATATATGGGCGCAGAAGGTTAAAACTTGCATGGAACCAACAATGGACTAATTATGATCTACCATTTAAATGTCATTAAAGTCAAACGTGTAGTTTTTATATGTTGGTTCGCAAAAATTGAGCGACAGACAAAAAATGTTCTTTGATGTCAAACGAATTTCTGTTTTGGAAATATTGTATTTGAAGTCAAAAATAATGTTCCTTCTTCAGATGGATCACATAGCTTCGTTTTCCTTTGGTAAGCTCGGAAGCAAAATCTTACAAATTAACGAATCTGCTCTCGTAGAGTTTTAATATTAAAAAAATCTAAGCAATGAACAACTGCAAAAATGTTGCAATCGATATTACCTCTTTTTCACGCCAAAATATCAGAAAAGTAGATAGTTATAGTCAGTATTTTTTTTTTTTTTTTAATTATTATAATATACTACGATTTGATCGTTATAGCTGTTATTTGCAGAAGTATTAATTCAAACCTAATACAGCGGTGGGGGACCAACAATGGGTTAATTATCACCTAAAATCCAAATTTTATTACACTTGGATGAGTAGTTTTAAAATATGTTGGTTTGCAAAAATTGAGGGACAGATCGACAGACGGACCGATAAACTTCTTCATAACAACCACATTGCTTCCGTTAAATTCATCAAGCTCGGAAGCAAAAAATTAAAAAAAAAAATACTTTGCTCATAAACAAGTATTATTATGAAGTATAGTGTTTTTCTGTGGCCGTCCATCTCCACCGCAAAAACTCTTCATTTTGGTGCTCGCTTCCGACCACTAATAATGGAAGTTCAAGGTTATAAGGGAAAAATGGGAAAGTGTAGAGTAAAGCTACAGAATAATGGAGAAAGGAAAAAAAAGGCACTTACGATCTTATGATGTTACCAGCTAGAGTACATGACACAAGGCAAGTATAAACATTGTGCGCTCGTTTGTTTCTCCTTTACATGCGCACAAACATAAATTTATTTACACCTATATCTTCAAAAGTCCTTACCTGATTTTTATTAAATTAGGATGGTTTATTAAACGCAGATAGCTCCAAATTAATTTTAACCATCTGTACAATTTTAATTTTGCTAACTTGATACTTTAATTCATGTAAAAAAAACAAAACAATTTTGACACACATAAAAAACGGGGGAAAATTAAATAAATTTTACAATAATAGGTTATAGAGNTTCAGATTTTTTTTTTTTTTTTAATTATTATAATATACTACGATTTGATCGTTATAGCTGTTATTTGCAGAAGTATTAATTCAAACCTAATACAGCGGTGGGTGTTTCAAACATTTCGCCGGAAACTTTACCAACAATATATTCTAGTGTACCCTTAGGGCAGTATATACAATTTAGTAAATGGATTCTGCAGATGATTAATAAAGCTTTCAGCTGTTAGACAAGATAACACTGCAATAGAGTGATGTTGCCTCAATGCCTGAAATTTACTCAATAGATCGTGACTTGAGGCCGATGTACCCTTATATGTTTTATTTAAACCATTATCTGGACATGTGAAATACGCACCAACATACCCACAAACTTTCCTTTAATTGTTATTTATACAGTTAAATTTTCCGTTGTTTTACAAAGTTAACGCATTGTGTAAAATAATTATTGACGTAATAAATATTTATCCTCGAATAATTTTTATGAAAATTTATCATCAAATCAAATCTTATATTATAATATACATCAGCGGTTACCAAACTGTGGTACGCGTACCACTAGTGGTACGCGGGATCGGGTCCAGTGGTACGCGCCGCATAAATATTTCCGGTTGTTAGGAGCGTATTCATCCCTTATATACCTCAAAACCATGCATAAAAACAGACTGTCCTGCGTTGGGGGTGATGCGTTTAAAACTCAGCCCCATCACTCCAGAAATTGTTTTAGCCAATTATTGCAAGCTCATCATTCAATTAACCTGCCTAACCATAATGTTTATTCGTTTATTATGTAAGTATTCTTTTAGTATGTTCTTTGTGGTTCTTTATAAATGTTATAAAAAAAATTCTTAAATAATTGCAAGATAAAAAGAACTTTTGATACACTACGTTTTTAAATTTTTTGTCATAAATCATAAATTTGAAATCCGTCAAAATGAAGATTGCAAACATGGCTCATGTCAAAACTAATTAAATAAATTGCGGATTTTTTCCGAACTAACTTCCATACTGCAAAATGTGCTGAAAACTAATTAAATTCTGCTGAAAGATGGCTAAAAGTATTAAAATAATGCATTGTCATCGTGTTCTGAGCTGTACTAAAAGTTTCAATTATCTAGCTACTCGGGAAGTTGGTTAAATATCGATTGCAAGATTTGTACCGGACAAACAAGAAACCAAGCTAATAAAAACGTTGTAAAAATGTGATACCCTACGTTTTTGAACCTTTAAAACTCAAAATTTTTCTGGGGGAAGGCCCCCGGACCCCCTTTGTTCTGTAAAAAAAAGTCCCGGATATTCCTGTATAACCATCAGTGGTACATGAAAAATTCAATACACATTAAGTGGTACGCCACCAAAAAAGTTTGAGAACCCCTGATATACACAATATGATAAATTGTAATTTCGATTTATTTGAGGAATTTAGGTACTTTTGAATTTAGTAACCAACCCTCTCAGACCCTCCAAAATTGTGTGAGTATGTAGTGCATATTATTTTATTTTTAAAATTATCATTTTAATTCTATTTAGGGTTATTTAATATCTATGTATTTCGATAAAAACTACTTCACATAGTTATTTATGCACCTAGGGAGTAAAATAAAGGTATTCCAGAGTGAATAAGTTGGTTCTTAAAGCGAAGCCGAAGGAACCACAGTCCCTAAAGCCCGAGGCGAAGCCGAGGGAATTAGACTTTTTAATGTTAAAGTTGGTAATCTTACTTCTTTTTTTCTCTAGTTTTGCTTTTTCTTCCTACTTTTTCTTTTTCTCCCTTTTTGAGTTAGGGAAGAAAATACTTACTTCAGTTGCTCTAAACAAATCCAAAATCATAACCTTTTTCTCCCTACTGGAGGTAAAAGAAGTAACATTTCACTCTACTTGAACTTTAAATATATAATATAGCCCGTAATAAAATCAAATGTCAAACTATTAGTTATTGTAAAGTTAGTTACGAATACATGCCCTTAAGCCTAGTTTGCACGGGTCGAGTATTACAGTAGAGTAGTTTAGTAATTTAGTACTCGACTCATTTGGACACTTAGTTACTTACTAAATTTATATACTCAACACTGACTAAATTACTCGACCGTGACTAATAATACTAAAATACTCGACTTGTGCAAACTAGGATTTATGGAAATGTTTAAGGTTGTTCAACTTAAATTGTTGTAAAACCTATATGACGCTCCCAAAAATTCTTGGGTTCATGCATTAACCTCGTTTAAAAAAAAATAAATAACACACAATCATGTATTAAGTATTAATATTAGACTGTTTTGGTTCAAATTATTATCCTCTACCTTGAATCTTGAATTAGTTTTATTCTATTGCATAATAATTGTAACGCAAAAGTATACTACTTATAAAAATAGTTACCTCATACAAGATTCTTTGGTCCATCAGTTAATATATAATGAAAAGTTATTGAAATTACTGAGAGATAATCTTTTCGTTTTTTTATGTTATAAAGATTAATTTAATTAAGGAAGAATATTTTCGATCCAAGATTGTCAAGAATAATAGAGAAGGATATTAGTTGACAAAGGTTATCCAGTATCAAGGTTATAAAAGCCTTCACAGCCTCAAATAAGAAATAGAAAAAAATGTTCTTTGTTACCAAATTAATTTACTATTAAAGGTATAGTTACACAATAGAGAATTAGTATTATAGTGGAAGTGTTGTAGAGATTATTGTTTATCACAGATACATTATAAATATAGCTTCATTATAATAGTATATATATATATATATTTTTTTTTTTGTACTTTGTACAGAAACCTAAAAGACCAGTCAGCAACACGACTTAATAAGNTTTATTTAAATATTTTGTTAATTAAAGAAACATGTCTAACATTTAAGTAGCTTAATAACTTATATATAATATGTACTAGAGTTATAGACAGAGCCCTCGCTCTAGCATTTGCTATTGAGGGCTCTCGTTATGGAAGTATTGATGTTTGCTTTTTTTTTGAGAACTTGTTAAAAAAAATAACGGAAATAAAGATTATTATTATTATTATTATTTAGATTTCTATTTATGTAACCTCATATAGTGAGCGATACTCTTGTATTGGGGTTGTATACAACTTTCCTATGGGTCGATTTTTTAAATTGCTTTTATTTGAAATACTTATTGTCCTCACCCAGCAAAGTGTATTATAATTCAAGGGAGGAGATTTTAGGCACAAGAACAGGTACCAAATAAAAACAAAATCTTCTTAAATACCACTTATACAAGGACTCAGGGGTTTTTTAAACGTGTAAATTTTTTTTTTTTCTGTAAAATTCAACTATTAAATTAAATTACCAATAAATGACGTACTCATACTAATCTAATCAAGAAAGTTGATTATTGTCTATGTTTATTTATTGATTTAAATCAAATTATAATTATTATTAACTAAGGGAGACAGAAAGGTAAAAATAGACTCCAGCGCGAGAATAAGCGATATTTCTCGGTCTAGTTCTACTGTCGTAAATGTCGATTCCTAGACTTGTGGAAAATTATAAAAGCTTAATGCGGGACCTGGTATCGTTTCTGACAGAGGATCTTATTCTTTCATCAGTGTAGCTTAGTTGGTCAGAGCACTATACTGAAAATATAGAGGCCCGTGGTTCGAGTCCCGGCGCTGGAGTCTATTTTTCTCTGTTTAAATTAAAATTTGAACTTTCCGTAATATGAATACTACCTAAAACTTAGAATCGAAATTTATTTTAAACACTGTATCAAGCTGGCTACATAATATTACTCTCTACTTCAATCGACATTATAATAAAGAGATATTGCAATAATGAAAATCATATGTTTTGTTTATAGATTCGACTAGCCTAGATACCATCCATATATCGAATAATCGAATATGAATGAGTAAAAAAAATAGGTTAATGTATGACAAGTGTAACGACCTATTATGAAAACATCAAAGACCTTCGTAGGTTCCGGTTTATTTAGATTTGAATTGTTATTTATTGTTTTGCTTTTTTAACGAAAGTAATCCATATTTTATTTGTATGGATCTTTTTTGTATGCCCTCGTTAATTTACAGTGTTCTATTGTTTATAAATATTTTATCCTTATATATACTGAGCCGTTATTTCAACAAAACATTTTTTTCGTTTCTCCTTCGTTCCACATACGTACACGTTAACAATAAACTGTATAATGTTGCAAATTGCGACAGAGTTATTTTAGATGTCTACCTTAAAATAGTAATATATATGTAAAGAGATTTATTGTTAATAACAAATAGGAATATTCATGAGAAATGTAGTAACCTAGAGTGAGTTGAATGAAGGACTGTATTGCTTAATATGTCCTTCGTTAGAAGATTGACTTCTATCTTCTATACTCCATACAGTTAGCCGCATAATTTCCATTCGGAAAGATTTAAACATAGGATTTGAGAAATGCTACATAATAAATTAAATATGGCTTGAGCATACTATTATTCGGTTTTTTTAAACAGTTTTATTTATTTTATATACAACAATCATTATATCTTTTAAATTAACTATAAATCGCATGTGTTTTCTTGAATAAATATATTGTTTTTATAAATACATTATAAAACATTTAAATACATTTCCATATCTACAGCTAAAAGCTATGGGAAATGGTTCTATTAGTGGTTTGCTGGCATCTCTTCATTTCTGGAGATCGCATTCTATACATCACCGTCTTGAAACGGGCAACGCTGTCAATAGTCAGAGTTAAAAGAAGGTAGAGCATTGTAGTAGCCCCTTTATAGCATTGTTTTTATATAATAATAATAATAATAAATTATTTGTTTGATATAATATTTCAAATAACAAATGGGTATGTACAGGGCAAAGGCTTCTTTCTTTGTTAAATTACAAGTTTTCCAAATTCTTCAATCAAATTTCAATTAAAAGCTTCATTTTCCTAGAAGCGACTCCAGCGATAGACGATAGACGTTCAAGCGATAGTCGCTGGGTGACTATTGCTGACGACTCCTCTTCTGAGTTTACAAGTTACCGTTTTCTTTAATTCAGAAGAAGTCGCGTCTTGGAAAACGTACCATTATGTCTTATAAAATAGAGATGTAGAAAGTAATGAAGATATAAAAATAAAGTAAAAATCTGTATCAAAATAAAAGCAAATAAAACGGATTAAAATTCATCTATTTTTAATATATATTTCTATTCTATTGTCATATAATTGTTGTCAACAATTATCCTAACAACATTAGTGTGGGGGGGGGGGAGTTATTAGGTAGAATCATCACGTTTTATATATTTACCTACATTTATTTATCATTTTATGATATATCAAAGATTTTTCGTTCAGATTTTCAGATTGTCTTAACATTTCGTTGACCCTGTTCTTTTATGTATTCATATGATTTCATTATCACTTGTACTTGATCCTTGTATCAATATCATTGCCCTCCATCTTGCTTCTTGCTTTATTGACTCCCCAAAATGTTATAATCGTAACGTATAATTAACAAAGATCTAAGATAACGAAAACTGTGTAAATGATATTGCATTTGATAGTCGGCCAACCGTTAAAAATTCTTTGCTTCCTTTTTCCATGACAATAAGAGGTTATAATAAGAGGTTACATGAATATGTTTGGTCCAATAATAATATATAATGGTTTACTATTGATACGCATTACCATAAAATAATCCTTTAACCTTTTTTTTTTTTTTTTTTTTTTTAATTTTAGTATTAGAGATACTAAACTAATTTAGAATATTCTTCTTAGAATATACTTCTTTAGAATATTCTGATAATTAGTGTGACACAAAGTTCCTTGCGTCCTATCACGTGCTTTAAAGATGTTTTGTTGTTGTACTTTACTACTACTAAATGAGACGAAGTCTTTGTAATAGTAATTGTGTAACACTGATAAGGACAGTGAATTGATACACTGGTGTTTATTTTATAATTTTTGTGGTTGAAAAGTTTATAGTTTATGGAAAGAAACCCGCAGATAGCCCAAGATTAATTTGAACCGTCTGCGCTCTATAAAATTTGCTTAATTGAGACTTCAATTCATGTAAAAAATCAAAACAAATTTGACAGATTAAAAAACAGAGGAAATAACTTATTAAAATTAACTCACTAATGACAACTTACCACTCAATATCTTGAAAATCGGACGAGTAGGTTATAAGATATATGTTGTTTGTTGACAGATATGCACGGGTGATCTGGTGAAACAAATGGTTAGGATTTGGTTAGGCTATGCTGTAATTTTTGACATTGAGGGTTATATTTACGGAAGAAAAGTAGAAGGGAGAGTGAAGGCAAAACGGGATCTGGAGAAGCAAGAATGGAACAGCTAATATGAGACCGGTATAACTTTCACTAGGGCTGGAGCGGGGTGAAGCGACTTAGCGCACCGGGATAGGTGGACATTGACCCAGTGGTACTCCCTCCAGCCTCCTAACTCTTATCAAAACACTGTTCTTATCAGTGTTACACAATCACTATTACAAAGACTTCGTCACATTTACTAGTAGGTAATTACACTACCTTCTATAAATGGACACTTATCCATTTAACAACCTCATAGAACGCGGGCTTTGTCTATACTTGTACAGTAGAAAGACAGCTCGCAATTTTACACCCCTTAACCATTTGAAGTAGTTTGTACTAGTACCATAACTGATTCTAAAGTTAAAAGAAGTTTATTTCCTAATTTGACTGACCGAGATAATCATCTAAGTAATTGGTTTATTCCATGAAGGTATTTAAGTTTAGGAAGATAAAATCAATGTTCAAATGCTGGCTCACATTAGTCTAAATATTTATAGTCATAAATAGTTATTATATTCTTCTAAATAAATCTGTTATATTTATTTATTTATTTTTATTTATTTATTTATTGTTTTATTAGGGTGTCAGACAACTAGGTCATATACACTTATTTTAAACACTGTATCAAGCTGGCTACATAACCAGAGTGAATAAGTTGGTTCTTAAAGCGAAGGAACCACAGTCCCTAAAGCCCGAGGCGAAGCCGAGGGAATTAGACTTTTTAATGTTAAAGTTGGTAATCTTACTTCTTTTTTTCTCTAGTTTTGCTTTTTCTTCCTACTTTTTCTTNATTTATTTATTTTTTTTTTTTATTTATTTTTTTTTTTGCTATAACTATACTACAATCTTTTTGAGGCATTGTTAAATAAAAAGAAATAAGATTATCAATAATATGTTGTAAACCCTAGAATGATGATATTTAGCCTGGGCGCTCATTGAGACGCAGGGCAGAGCAGCATGGTTTTGTTCTGTTTTTCAACCGCAGAAATATACGATTCCACGCAAATTGATACGTCAGATCCACCATCGTCGGGTAGACCACGTGTGGTGCAGTACTGCCCGGTCTTGTCTCAATGTGCGCCTAGGCTAGATGTTGTAAATTATTAATTCCAACAAATATGACGGTAAGCCGTTGTACTCTTCTCTTTTTAATGTATTTTACGGTTTCTATCTAAAAAGGTATCAAAGTCTTTTTTTGTTCTAACTTACGATTATTTCCTTTTTTACTAACGTATATCTAGACTGTTTTCGCTACTATCCATCTCATGTTCCTAGCCTATTAGTTAATAGCGAGAGAAATTCCCTTTGTGAATCATCGCTGTGAGGTATAAAGTGTTTCCTTCTTAGTTGGAGGCCGAAGAAGCGTCTTTGTGAAGGTTTTGCAAGCGTCACCTTTACCATAGGAAAGTTAACTTTCGTAGCAGACTTAGTCCACCCGTGTCCCTGACTTTCCGACCTCCTTGACCCCTGCCTCTCAGTCACGAGTTCACTTAAATTCCTTATAAAGGTTAACTAATAACATGCCTAGAGACACACTGCCCTTACACTAAATATGTCATCAAGCACGTATTATGAATATAAAAGAATCAAAAGTAAGTCTCAATATATAAAATGAAGGAAATAATATAAAGCAAATGTAATATATCTCTTTTATTTTGTTGGCCTAACCAAATAATGGTTAAATAAAAGCCCAGCTCTAAAAAATCCCACTTGTGGTTAAAAGGTTGCATTAGATTTGGTTTTAATGTATAATTTGAATAAATATATGACAACTATTTGTTAAACCTATTTGTACGACGAATAATTTTGGTAACTAGAATCTGAGTGCTTTAGGAAACCAATAACTAAACAACTGGAATACTAGAGTAATTTGTAAGGTTTCTGCCGAACTGATTATCTATCGTTTACATGTCCTACTAGGTTAAATATATTGTTTAAATTAACGTCCAAATGTATAATAATCAAAGCACATTGTTAAGTTTGCAGACATAGCACCAGTACCCTGATAACTTTTTTTTTTTTATTATTTCTGCCGTTAATGCAACTGATATTTAAAAGTATCCCACACGAAAATTTGTAAAGTTACTGTTCTATGTAATAAATCAAACACAGGAAAAATATTGGGTAACCCCAATAAATAATCCCTAAAAACCATCAGGGTATGATTTTTGTTTAATGGAAATGCTTAATTAAAAATTGAATTTTAGAAATCAACGACAAATCCAAAATAAAGCCGTTACTCTTTTTAGTAAAATAGTATAACTATTCTTAAGGATTTTACATAAATTTTTGTATGGGGGAAAAAAAAAATTCTCTCCTCTCCCACTTTAAAAATTATTATCTTGAAAAAGATTTGAGACTTCGGAGTGGCTTCATAGTGTTAGGACGTCATTATAATAAATGATATAATGAAACAAAGCAAATACATATAAAAAGTATACTTATTGGATTTTATGCTTTATCTTTCCTTCGCTGAAATTGGCTGGGCCAATTATAGTGGTTATTGAATCATCACGATTTGTTAAAATTGTTTGCAAACCGTTTGAGTGTACTGAACGCACACCAGAAAGGACAAAATTATTAATAACTTTCTATTAATAATGTAACGTAAAACTCATACATTGGAATTAATTTAAATAAAGGTATTGAATTAAAATAAATGAAATTGTACTTCTATTGGTTTTATATGACTTAATTTAGTTCAAAATTTAATCATTAATATATTACCATATCCATTTAATGCACCTATTAACTAACCTATAACTTAATACAGATATATACGATTCAGTTTATTTATAATTTGCATTTTCTATATGTTATTTAAAACGAAAATGAAAACGAAAGTAAATACCCTGCTACTGTTTATTAACAGCTACATAATATACATAACGAAGTTATAGCATCAAGGATTTACGGCTTGAATATTGTCATTGAAATGAAAGACCTAAAATTGTAATTTAAGACTGGAACATTATAAGATATCTTGAGTAGAAAGTTTGTTGGTTTGAAATCTTGATACCTAGAGGTTGGGATTCATGCACAGAGGTGAACAGGTTTCTAGTTAATGTTATACTGGGTATTATCTTTACATCAAGGGCACAGGTACAGTCCGCATCCTATTTACATTTAGATTTCAGATGAACCCACAGCTTACTCGTATACATTGTTCAACAACAAATAGGACGTAGCTTTCAACATTTTAAGCGAACAAGCAATGAATCAAGACACAACAAAACGTTGACGTACCCATCTAAAGGCTAATTTACCTACGATCTTTAATTCTATGTTTATTCTCTAAGTATAAATTGTAAATTCATTATTTAAATAGAAAGCCTTAAAATGAATATAAACATTTTCATTAAGTAAAAATTGTTTGGATTATAAATCCTTATTAAGTATTTGAATTTTTAGGTCATATAAAATACACCCCCACATTAGTCGGTCGATCCTTAGCTAGTGCGACAAGTTGCCACTATCCACTCATATAGTGCTGAACCACCTAAACCCTTCAAATTATTTAAGATATCGTTTATCGTGGCTAGGTGACTTTCTTAGATTGATTAATACGCTGTGTTTGTTGGCAATCCGTTTTAGAAGGACAGCCCACACGATTACTTTACATGATTATTTTTTTTTGTGTGTTTTCTCTCTGTATTCAACATTTTTCGGATTCATCTATCTTCATTGCTAGTACTATAAGCGATGCCTAAGGACCATGCGTTGGTTTTCCGCCATAATTTGGATTATAATTGAAATTCTGGTGTTTTAGATAGGTCTTCTGCTAGATCCTCTCTAGTTTGATCTAGTCCGTTACCAGATGCTCCTTCTAAATCAATATTTTTGCCGCATTTATTTATATAAATGACCTATTTCAGATAAGTAAGAAAACACGAATAATTTAAGCATAATAAATAAGAATTCTTAATTGGTTTTGTTAAATGCAAATGACCCAGTAGAATTAATTAAGTCCTTCGGTAATCCTTCGACGACAATTTTAGACGGTCTGGTCACCTTATTTTTGGGAGGATATTTTTACACTGGACGGTTATACAACGTTGCTGGCTTGTAATCGATATTATGGAAAATATGTGGGAATGAGGATTGTATTACGTGTATGGGTTGGGGAAGAAAGGTAGCGGGGACGGGTTTGAAGGAATCAGATCTTTTTAGACGAAGCAGTGTGAGAGCCGTGCACCGGCCTGCGGGTCATTATCTAGAAAGCAGACGTGACATTTGGCAAAGAGTCAAAGAAACTCATTTCACCTTCCCCTAGCATCACACTCCTGCTATCTTGCACACATAGATACAATCCTGTCTACTTAAAAAGGGGGAAGAAATCAACAGCCGAAGATTTTTTTTTCTCCTCTCTCAAAAAACTTAAAAAGTATAAATCTTTATCGTTAAACTTCACTGAATGCCGATATTATGCGAGCATGTGTTTGTTAAAAGCTTTCTCGTCGTTCCCGATACCATCCCGTGCAAGAAGCCTAATATCTTTTAACCATAAAACAGTAAAACTACGGAAACAATAATAGTAAAAGTAGATATAACACGTGCAAAAACGTCCCAGCCAAACTATTGGCATAATGAAGTGGAAATAAAAAGTATAAATCACCTATTCAACTTTCTACTTTACAAAAATTTACGAATAATCTTTCCTTGTTTTGAAGCAATTTCATCGGGTAATTAATTCTGAACTTACCTAAACCTGTAAATTAAAGACCTGGTCTCTAAAAGTAAATAAAATAGATATCTAACTCTTCCCATTATTTTAACCATACAATTTTCAAATTTTTTGTCGTAAAAAATAGCTAGCATAATTATAATATCGACTGCAATGATGGTCAAACAATATTTATGGTCGTATAGGTTTATCTCAAGCATACATAAACATGACTTTTAAAACAATTTTATTTTAGAATAATTTGAATTTAAAATTATAAGTTGTAATTCTAGTGTATAAGTTCTCGTGGTCGAAGGATAACTAATCTTCATCTTAAGAGTGACCACATCAGAGATTTGGTGAATCCCGACATTTTGAATCCTTAAGTCTTGATTACCATGATGGGTAAGCTTAATTTGTAACTGACCTACGGAAAATCGAGAAATTATAGAATATATACCTACCTATATCTAAAAATCCCGTCGAGTAATTGCTAGCAAATTACTAAAAGTGTTTCTTCGGTCATAAAAATTAGTAAATAGAACATTATTTATCATTTTTCTTTTTTTTTAAACTGAAATATGTATAAAAAGTTGCTCTTTCAAGAAGTAAGGTGTGCATAATATCCTGTTCTATTTTAGGTATGCACTTATTTGATTCTTTTAGGGGTAATTGCGCTGCCACTTTGAAAACTAAATATATATATATTTGATCCAAACTTCAATACCTTTAAAATGATGTAATTATGATGATGTAATTATGGGTTTCCATAATTACGCCCACTTATATTTTCTAAATTGAACCACAGATATGCATATTTTCGTATTTTTAGGACCGGTACTAATGGGGTAGTGTGGCATTTTTTTGGGGTGGGGGTTTATTTTTCTTGGAGGGGGAGGGGAGTTTTAATTGTTTGGGTGGTAAAATGGCCGCCATTTTGGAAAAGCGATACATATTTGTAATCCAAATTGTAATGAATTTAAAATGATACCCTACTTAAAAATTACATAAAATATTGCAATTTATTCACAATAATTCACATGATCGCAAACATTTTGAGTGTTTCGAAATATTTTTTCTGTTTTTGGGAAAAAAGTTTGACTTGTTTACCAAATTTCAAATCTGTAGCTTCAGTAGGTTGGGAGATATACTCCAAGATGACGGACGGAGGAACTACCAAAAGCATAAGAATGGTCGAATCAACTGGAGGTTTCTAGGATGACCTCGAAACCCTAAAAATTAATTTATCGCATAGCGCATCCATTATCAAACAAGTGACTGTATGTCATATCCACATGTCTATAGAAGTATAATACAAAAAAAAATCCCCTTTAATCTCTGAGTGCATTCTAACTTCTTAGATTCCCTAATGAAATATTGAACAATCAATAAAATAAAATAAAAATATTATAATATTAATAAATAACCACCGAACACTAATCACATTACAATCTGTTAATACTTTGTAAAATAAGAAAGGGATTTCAACTGCCTAATGCTGCTCAGGTCCTATTGCGTACTTTATTGATGTTTTAGTAATGTTTAAACTATAAATTTAGTAATATTTAATGCGTGTAGAAGGTGGAATTATTATGGAAACATCTGTATAGGTTACTTTCGACCATCCAACTTTCTTTTAAATTTGTTGAAAACTTTTAAAGATATAGGTGTTAATTAAAAAATAGTCTCCCAATAGCTTCCTTGTGTTCAATTATTGGACGAATGGTTAAATAAGATTTGGACCTGTTGGACCATCTGTGAGCTACTTTCGAAAAACTAAACTTCTTCAAAATTGGATGAGTTTACTTTTAAAAATATTCCGGTGGAACAAAGCAATAGGCTATTTACAGCCCGTAATCCTAATTTCACCGAAACGCCGGTTTTATTAAATTTAACAAGAAAAACGACAAAGTAAGGTTATATAGGTTTTCTAAGTTTGGGTTAGGTTGAGTTTGTGAAGGACAGAGAATTGAGAGGGGTCTCAATTCTCTGTCCTTCACAAACTCAAAAATTTCCTTTCCCAAATCACTCTAGAAGTTGAAATTTACAAATATTTTCTGACAGCAATTAGCGCGAGGATACAAAGTGTATACGACACTGCATAACATTTATTTCTTTAAATATTTTAATATATTTTTTAATAAATTTATTTTTATAAATTGTTTAAACTTGTTGTGATGCCAAGTCACAAAATGTTTTTAAATTTAAACGTTTAGAGTGATTTAGGAAATAAAATGTTTGAGTTTGTGTGGGTCAGAGAATAGAGGTAGGTGGTCAGACAGACAACCTTACTTGCTTATACTGGATAAATTTTAACAGGGGGAAACTTGGTTAACCTATGATCTCACAACTTTTTACGCGAAACTTAGCTTATTCTTTCACATAAGTGTTTTTTTTGGGGGATTTATATTTCATATTATGCTTATCGTTAGCCCAGCAAAGTAGTGATATCTTAAATGTAGCCAAGTCTTCTCTTTCTTTAGTCTAACTTCACTCCTACTTTCATGAGCAAGACTTCTCATTTAATTTTGTTGTTTAACACTTGGCCAGTTTCTCAATGAGTCACGAGACAGCCACAGTCTATCACTACTTATAAAGTCTTGTTTGGGAGGGGTGGAACTTTTTTATCTTCTTCTGAGTATATACTTATTACTTTTATTAAATTTGTTAGTGCATTTATTAAATGTACCAATTACTTAAACTTAGACTTTATTAAATGATTGGTGCATTATTTCGATTAACCTACTCCTTCATAGTGAAAACTGGCTAAAACTGAAGAAAGGTCCAACATTGTACGGTTTTTCAGCGCCAGCAGCGTTTCGCCGAGGTCGAAAGTTCAGGAACTTACACCTACAATATATAAAAAAAATCAAAACTACCGGACCTTTTGCTACGTAAAATGTTTACTTTGATTGGGTTAAAAATACGTGTGGTGTCGCGGGCGGGTGTCCCGCCGGGTGGTAGGAACGAAGTTCCTTACATTTTTCATTAAAAAAAATTATATAAATTATAAAATCACATTGCTAAGTACGTATACATTGCTAACTACAACTTATTTTCGATATTTACATAACCAAGTGACATTTTTGACATATAACAAAAATAAACAAAACAAAACAAGTAACAGGGTTCCAAAATAACATTTTTTCCCGTCTTTTTGAAGCTTACGTTTACAAGAGCGTTGCGCTTGAACGCTTGAGCGGAGAACGTTTTCCAACGAACTCAGCCTGGGCATTGGTAAAATGAATATGCGTACCAAATTTCAACTAACTTGGTGATATTTTACTCAAGTTATCGTCATCAGTAGATTTCGTGACGGATTTTGCGTGACGGTGATTTCATGACGGTGATTTTGGTCGTTTTTTTCGGATTCACTCCCGGGCTCCAGAACGTGCCATAAGGAACTTCGTTCCAAAAGGTTGTGCCGATACTTCAAATTTCTATACTAGTGTGAAGGATTCGGGGGATTAAACCAAAGTACTACGGACAGAGTTAACATCACTCTCGGCAAAAGAGTTTTGAAGATGACATACGAAACTCTAAAAATATTTCTATAACTAGGGTACAATCGATGGAGGTACGAAAAAAAGCATAGAATCAAATTTGTAGATCTTTAAAAATCAGTAGCTGTTTGTGCGATCAGTTTTTCGATAGGAATAATAATTTATTCAAAAAAATAATGAACGTTGCCACACGTTTTAATTTTTTGGGGTGTATAAATGAAAAATGTTAACTTTTAGGAATTTTCTCGTTAGTTACACGGCTACAAGTGAAACAAGTTTCGAGATTCTAGCTATTCTGGAAGTCACTAATAATTTCGATCGGCTGAATTGGTTCAAGTGAAGAAAAACTGCATGCTTACTAAATATGTCGTGCTCTCAGCTTAAGCTTTTCTGATTATATTGCGTAAATATTTTATCATATAAGGTCTTTTGCATAATAATAATTTCTAGCAATATATGTTTTTTTTAAAAAATCTAAGAAAAATTAATCATATTAATTTACGCGACGGAAATGGTAAAAGAGATTTATTGTTAAAAAAAATAATAATAATTTAATTACGTATACATTGAGGCGTAGAGACAGAGTGAAGCCTGGGGATGATTTCTCGAATTATTAGAGCGTAAGAGAAAAGTTTTCTTTAATAATTAAATAGACGGGAGTAATGTGGTGTGCAGGCGTCAACCAAACTATCCAGCTATCTGCTTAACCGTCCCAGGCTAAACCACACAGTGTCTCATCCAACCATTATTCTAGTTATTATCATTATAAATATCTATATCTGTATAGTTTTTTGACAAGAGCCCTATCGCTTTGAAAAAACATTATAGCAGCAAGATAACAGTTGAAAAGTTAAGCATCCTTTATAAGGTGATAGTTCTCTCTCGATGGAACTATCATGTCGGTCAACGCCATAGAACAATCGCGGAGAATTACAGTCTACAAGGCGAGAGTAAACATACGTCTAAACATTATGTTTTGTACTCAAATATTCATATCCAAAATGTCTGACTCGGATACAGATACGGACCATTATATATTTATGTATATAGCAAAAAGAATATTTAGATTGTCGGTTAACAACAAAATATAATATCAAATATGAAGAAATCTATCACATTTTTTGCCTCCTAGATCTGCAATCACGTGATACATAAACATAAAAGTATAAAGAAACGATAAGCCAATCAGCATTTAGAATCTGGTGTTATAGTTTAATTATCTCTCGCATGAATAAATGAATAATCTGGCTACTGCGATAGAACACTCAACAATCTCGTCAGACGAGATACTGTGATTGTTGATAATTTTATCGCGACAAATCTATCATGAAGTCTACACGGTGATAGTTAATGCAATAGTTACTGTCGTATCCGTAACTATCGCTTCATCTATTACCGTGTAAACGGGGCTTAAAGACTATAGAGATAATGCCAGAAATAGCATAATAGTAGAAGGGCGGTACTTTATGTAAATTGTTTTTGATATTCTTGGCCGAACAAAACCAGTGAATAAGTGCATTTTTAAATTAAGGAACCATTTAGAATTAGACTATAAATAGGTAAAATTGATTAAATGAAACGTTTTATAATATATATA
>KZ651186.1:414037-428909 GCA_001010745.2 Gerris buenoi | reverse complement strand
ATATAAAAATATTATCGTTTAGTAGAAGTGATTTCTTATCAGGTACAGTGTTGCCTGTAGCAAAAAATATAGAATTTAAAAAAATAAAATTATTAATAACCAAAGAACAACACTGTGTTTTTTGACAGTACTTTGCAGTCTACTTTATTAAAAACTGACTGTACATGACGACACTAGCGCACTCCTCAGATTTCCATGACTTCTTGGTCGACCTCTAATAGTTTTTAAAAAATAAACAATATTATAACTTATAATTATAAATTAAAATTATAACTTATAAGTTATGATTATGTTATATTAATTATTAAATTGTTGATTTTGATATTAATAATTAAGAAATTGTTTTTCATTTTTTGTATTTCTCTTAGGATATTGTAACCACATCAAGAGGATCTGTTAATAATTTTATTTTTACAGTAAATTTAAAAGAATTATAATAATTAAACCCTTAAGGAATAAAAAAGTAGTAGTACAGGTCAGTTTCTTTTTAACATTGTAAAAATGATAAAAACAACTAACTAATAAATGAAGATTGTTGTTGTAACACATAACATTAAAGGTCAACATCAGTTTCTGAAGTAAACCTGTTGGCATGTGCTTTGCCTTTCGAAAAAACCAGTTTAAGTAAAATTCTATACCTAATACAACTTCTGGCGGTAAAGCAACTGATTCAAACTTGGATTTCATTTCTTTAGTTTAATTTTTTTTCAATATGATGTATTCTAATTCGATAGATTTTTTGAATAAAAATATTAAATTTCATCAAAAGTAAATTGAGCTGAGCCTTGTAAGAATTTGGTGCGTATTGGGAGTTGCTCGGAGTTATTCTTGTCGCCCGGATGAGAGGGTCATCCTTGCGTGACCGGCCGGCTAACCAGGAGAAAAGTGTAAAAACAAGTCAGCTGTGAACGATCAACCAATTAGAGGTTTTTCTGCTTCCCCAACAGTTAATAGTGAAAGTGTGTGTGTTTAATGGTTGTTTTTTCAGGGGAAAAAATATTTATTTATTTAATTTGTATTTTTGCAAGATTGTTTAAAATAAATAAGTTAAAAGGGGCTAGGTAAAGCCAATAGAGATGATTCGCATTCTAATGAGGTGAGGAACCGATGAATGAATATTTTACACAGTGATGGCCAAAGAAAGTAGAAGTGTAAAGAGCTTGATTCAGTAGATTCTCTCTCGTAGAAATAACTAATGTAATAATACAATATAATTAAATAATTATTTAGTTCAACAAAACACTATACTTCTCTTTTAGGACTTCTATCTCTTTTAGGACTTCTATCTCTTTTAGGACTCTTCTATCTCTTTAGGGCCGTTTCTTAAATAAAGATTCGTGGCCAATTCCAGTAAATATCTTGCATTAGCTTCGATTACGATGTTGGATCTTATCATGTGAATCTTCTTTAATGTGATACTCGATCCCCTCAATCCTAATCAGGTCTTACATAAGTGGATATGAGAAATAGTAAATCTTCTATTCCTTCTATTCTATTATTTTTGTGACAAAAAAATCGTTGTCTGTTAAACAATATTTGACGGTGGAACTTGCGACCGTCCCACAACACCGTTGCGAGGTCCCTTGCTGGACCTAGTTATTATTTATACCTTGGACACACTCAATAATAAAAAAAAAATCATAACTATTTTGCTTTTCAATCTACAAGCAACTTATCTGTTTTACTGTCAAAGACTAAAGTTTTATAAACCAGTCTCTAATATACGAGTATATTGAAAAAAAAATAACTATAATACAGGTGATAAAAGAGAATGTACTTCTCTTTTGTTTTTGTTACAAATATTTAATTAATTATTTTTTACTCGGACAAAGGGAGACTTGGCTACCTATGATCTGATCACACATCTATTTACGCGAGACGGCTTTTTTACATATGCATTTATGTAAGGATACTTATTATTGAGAACATTTAAAGCATTAAATTTAATCATTTAATTATTAAAACTAATTACCCATATTCTTATTACAAATTAATGGTATTGGCAATTCAGGAAACTCCCTGTTTATCGATAGTTTAAAGGCTGTTCTCTTATAATCACTTTCTCTTTCGTATGAAATACAGGAGAAGTTGGATAGAGAGGAGAAGAGAAACAGGAAATGAAAGGATAGCAAGGGGTAGGATGCGTGTGAGCTGAGAGAGTGTTGTAGCTTGTTGCAAGTCAGCTGATGTGTAGCCAGCCCAAGGTCAACTAGTAAGCAGGTGATTTCACTTGCTTACTACAATGACCACACCTTCTGTCCACTAAACACTGCTTCAATCTGGGTTTAAGACTTAGAGCCTTTAGCAATTTGTTCACAGTTATCATGGGTGTTAAAATGACATAATCTGGTTTCTGTCAATTAATCTAGAATTGCTTCCGAGCTTACCGAAGGTAACGGAAGCTATGTGACCGTTCTGAAGAGCGAAAATATTTTAGGTCTCCGATTTCAAAAATTCCAAGACAAAAATCCGTTTCAGACATCAGGGGTCATTTTTGATTCCGTGTCTGTATGTCGGTCTGTCCATCAATTTTTTCGAACCACCATATCTTAAAAACTACACGTTCAATTTTAATTAAATTTGGGTAGTAGGTCATAATTAGCCCATTGTTGGTCCCATATAAGTTTTAACCTTCTGCGCCTAATTGTTTCTATTCCACATGCACACAAACATACAATTATTTACGCCTATAGCTTCAAAAGTACCAATCTGATTTGAACGAAACTTTTATAGTTTATAGAAAGTAACCCGAAGATAGCCCCAGATTAATTTGAACTGTCAACGTTCTTGAACTTTTGCTAAATTGATACAAATTCTTGTAAAATGTAAAATATCAAAAAAAATTTGACACGTTAAAAAAACGGGGGAAACAATTAAACCAATTAGACAATAATGGCTTTTAAAAGAATAAATACGAGGATAGGATGCGTGGAAGCTATGTGCCACACCAATTTGCAGTCTATTTTTATTTGTTAAGTTTCGTTTTAAATTTAGTGGACTGTACAGGAACAAAAAAGCCTCCACTCCAGGGCTTCGAAGCTGATGAATTTCTCTAAAACCAACATCAAAGCAATAAACCTTTTTACTCTGACTGGTCTTGAATTTTAATGTTACAAAAATTAAAAATGTTTTCACTAGTTAAGCACTAACGTGGCTGATTCCCATTATGGGCTGATGATCCCTTCACTGGGCTTCCAATTGATGCGTTTTTTGTGGCGGCAAGCTTATAATAGCTTGTTATGTAATTTATAAAGTTCCAACGTTTCTATATACTTCAAACCATTTATATTTTACAACCATTACAACTATTTTTAATGTTTCAGTATTTCTAGGTATTGTAGTATTATTCTTTCTCATGTTCTTCTTTCCTGCCTGTTTCTTTGGTCACTTATCGGTTGTCTTATCTTTCTTCCTCTTATTTTTTATTTCATCATAGCCAATTGAGAGATCAAATCTTAAAGTAACCTTACTCCAGGTTCTCCCTTATGTGTAGGTAATGGTTCTCATCTTCATAGAATCTCTGCCTTTTGACTGATAAGAAGTCTTTGATCACTCACGTTTTATCTGCCGGGCTTATGACTTCTATTATTATCCTCTTGAGAGCAATAACAAAATGTCTCTTAGCTCTCGTTGTCAGGGTCTTATAACTTTGTCGATAACTGGAGTTGGTTCACCCATTCACAGTCTTTATTTAAACAATAAACAATACCGAAGTAAAAAAGATTGTAATTTAAACAATATAAAAAGTTTGGATTTTCCGCGTCACGAAAGGGTTCTATTACTAATGGGGTTAAATAATAGCGTTGTTCTTTAAAAATGAGTAAGAGAAGAAAAACTTGTAGTATACCCTTAAGCATACAGCATAGAGGAGTGCGCCGATATTGATATTTCTCTGGTCTTTCACTGTGGAAGGTCGCTGGAAATTTGATCAAACCAAAGGGCTTGTTACAGTACAAATGTCGGTCCTAAGCGCAGAAAAAAAGTGTGTGCATAATCTGTGTAATTGAACCTAAGATTGAAAATTGAAATCAAATTATAATTATTATTAACAATGGGAGACAGAGAAAAAAAAATAGACTCCAGCGCCGGGACTCAAACCACGGGCCTCTACATTTCCAGTTTAGCGCTCTTACCAATTACATAGATACACATGTTATCAATAAACATATATTATATGTTAATACGATATCTAGCAATCGTGCTTAATAAAATAATTAGATATGTTTTATATTAATCGTATAATAATAATATAAGAAAAAGCATCCAGGACTGAATGGGAAAATTTGATAAGGTACCATTCATGCTATCAATCCTCAAAATTGCTGCTTTTTCTTTTAAAAATACACTTTTATTGGTCTCAACAATTTTTTTTTATTATAATTTCACCAAAATTTAAATATTTAAATGTAAACTTCTAGAAGGTAACTGTGCTCTTGGTAATCTAATCTAGACTTTGTTTAAGGACTGGTCTTTACTAAAGAACGGATATGTTTACCACTTTCATTTGGTTCTTGTATTATTTAATTTTTTTTTTCTTTTTGATTAAGATTATTTACATTCGCTTATACAAGTTTGGAATGCCGGAAATATAATAATAAAATTCCGGTTTGAAGCTTAGTCTTGAAATGGATGAATATGTCGAGTTTAACCGCGGAGGACGGATATGACTCGAGGAAGGCCAAAGAAAGTAGATGTGCAAAATGTACCTGCTACTCTCACAATCTAATATGGGTACCAAGCAGGTATCTCAGGTATTACTTGTTAAACTTGTTCCGAAGCTTTCTTCTTCTCCACTCACAGCTGACGTTTCACAGACATTGCTACTCTAGAAGACATTCTTTCTTTACCTCAACTCGAGAAATGCAATTAAATAAATTTTACCGTGATATATCCGCCGGCTCGAATTTAATTCTTGACTTTCTCTGTGTGGTAACTGTAAAGACATTAAAACTGTACTCGTGTATACCAACAAGAACACTCAACACATTTTACAAGCATAAATAACACTTCATATTACATGACCATTATCATTTATATTAAGGACATTAACTTAATAAATCACAAAAACACACATCCTTTTCAAAACTCACCAAANAACATATATTATATGTTAATACGATATCTAGCAATCGTGCTTAATAAAATAATTAGATATGTTTTATATTAATCGTATAATAATAATATAAGAAAAAGCATCCAGGACTGAATGGGAAAATTTGATAAGGTACCATTCATGCTATCAATCCTCAAAATTGCTGCTTTTTCTTTTAAAAATACACTTTTATTGGTCTCAACAATTTTTTTTTTATTATAATTTCACCAAAATTTAAATATTTAAATGTAAACTTCTAGAAGGTAACTGTGCTCTTGGGTCAAATCTCACAAATAACAACAGGAAGGTTTCTAATTTGTTAGGTTTCCTGTTTTGTTTGTTTTTAATTTAAAGACTTTGTAACATAACCTAAAGTAACCTTCCCGAAAAATTAGTAAACAAAACAGCTAAAAAAAAAAAATCACTACCATTTCATTTAAATTTTAACAACATTTCACGAAAAAATAAAGGTACAATCATATTAATCCCTTTTATACAATTTTTATTTAATTAAAAGTTAACTCTTTTTATTTGGTTAAAAATAGGTTCTTCTTTCTCTCTTGTTATCCTTATTCCCTTAATGGGAAAATCGGTTCGATTAATCGAACAAAAATTTCTCATACACACCCTTAGTACAATAGTGTCACAACTCAAAATTTGGTGTTTTTTAATTACTACAAGGATTAAATGCAGAACATTTTTCTACCAGTCAAAACCGTATTAAGTTAGCTTATTTACAAAGCCAAGAAATAGCGTTAGTGTCAGTTTTGTTGATAAAGTACAGTTAGATGCTTAACACTAAAAAGGCATATTATGAGTTGAGCCCTAGCTTTCGCAAGAGAAGGATTACAGTTTTTTTTTAATAGTGTATTATTTTGAGTTGTGTCGGTTTAGACGATTATTTTATTTATGTGGTAGTCCAGTCAAATGGTAGTTTGAAGTGGAAAGTTCTGGTGTAATTGTTGTATGTGGTTTACTTTATGTTTTTTGGGGTGCTGAACACGAATCTGAAGTTGTCCAACAAAATTTCCCACGGCAAATATGAGAAATCATCGAAAAACTACTAAAAAAATGAATTTTTTTATTGGTATTCAGTTTATAACTTGCAAAGCAAGCTATTTACGCAAAAAGTGGAGGAGTAGTAAAATAAAGAAGAGAAAAATACCTACAAATTATCTCTTTACCATTTTTTTGTAAGTCGAATGGTTTCTATGCAAAAGAGGGTTGAAATAACCGGGAAATCAATAATTTTTGAAAAATAGCAACAAACCTTATTCTTAAAATAATATATAGCGAATTTCTGAACAATTTATATGTATTTAAGTACTAATGCGAGCTCTTAGACACAGGTTCTATTATTTTTGTTGCTATTTTTCAAAAATTATTGATTTCCCGGTTATTTCAACCCTCTTTTGCATAGAAACCATTCGACTTACAAAAAAATGGTAAAGAGATAATTTGTAGGTATTTTTCTCTTCTTTATTTTACTACTTCTCCACTTTTTGCGTAAATAGCTTGCTGTGCAAGTTATAAGCTGAATACCAATAAAAATCTTTTTTTTTTAGTAGTTTTTCGATGATTTCTCATATTTGCCGAGGGAAATTTTGTTGGACAACTTCAGATTCGTGTTCAGCACCCCAAAAAACATAAAGTAAACCACAAAAAACAATTACACCAGAACTTTCCACTTTGAGCTATTTTTATGCACCATTTGACTGGACTATGGTGTGTAAACTTTTTTGAATTGTGACTGTTTTAATGAAAAATCGTGTTATGATTAAAGTTATATTTAGACTTAATTCACTATTGGAGGTTAGTAATAATAAATAAAAAAGTTTTATTTAAATTTAAGACATTAATGTTGTTATGACATTACATCAAGACCGTCACAACTCATATTTTATGACTTTTTAATGGTTAAGCTTGAGCAAAAGAAAAAAAGGCTTTTACACCATAATTAGTGTAATGATGATATTTGTACAATACATATCAAACTTGTCAATTTAACGGTAATTAAATTAAACGTTTTTTTTAATTTCTGAAAAACTTACTTTTTTGAGTTATGACACTACTGCACTAAGGGTGCGATATATGTATAGATAGTGATACTCCATTTAAATTCATTCGTTTATTTATTTAATAACCCTACGTTTAATAATAGTACTTATTGTTACCTCAGTTTTCAATTTTCTACAAAATCAGATCTATTTTCTATTTTCTTCAATACCTTGAAAAAATTTATTGTTCCCGGCAAAACTACTTACATGGTTAGATTCCTATTTAAATGGACTAAATTTTAGAGTTTTTTATCAAAATAGTCAAATTTAAATAATTAAATTTCTTCCTGAGTTTTTGACGTGTAGCCTTAAATTTGGAACTTAAATTTCATTTATTGATTTATCCTCGACCCAGAGGTATGATTATTGATTATTCTGAATATGAATGCCAAATTTCATCGAAATGATGACCCAGTAGTGTAAACCTCACCCAGACAGCCAAACCGAACAGAGTTTGTGCCAAGCATTGGGCTCTGCGCATGCCCAGTCTGAGATGCGAAGGCGCATTTTAAACTGGACATGTGTACCCAATGCTTGGCTCGTTTCCTCTGTTCGATTCGGGAGTCTGTACAAGGCTGTAGGCATCTCGTACGGACTACAGAGAGACGACAGACAGACATTATTTTAAAAACTCTTCGTGGGACGCAGGAGACCTCAAAATGTGTAAATCCATCAAAATTTTTAAATAGAATTTTCATGCCATTTTCAGTATTTTCTTTTTCCATGCATGCATTACGTATCTGAGACAGTAATAACAAAATGTCGACATCTTAAGATACTCGTGTCTAATTTATATCTATGACTAGTTTCAAGTTATAATGAAAGATTTATAATGCACATGAAAAAAAAATTGTTCAATATATAAATAAAATGGAAAACAAAACATTGACACAATTATATTATTTGATTGCAGGGTGGAGCCAAAAGTCGCAGATGCAGTCAGAGAACACTTGGATGACGTTATGCAAGCTATAAGGAAAGGCACTTGCGCTCAGTTCCAGTGTCAACTAAAAATCAGTCCATCTCCAAGATAACCCTGAGAAAATACACATATGTCCTGATTTCGGTCCACAAGTAACCTTTTCAATCTTCTCAACTCTCCGATGAGTACTAAAGTAAAATAAAGTTGCCTCGAATTGCGGATATATGGAGTATTTATACATTTATACAAAATGATGCCAATATTTTAAACAATCTACAAATTAACCCATATAAAAGAACTGATTGGCGAAAAAAAACTATTTAATTATAGTTTACTTATTGAAAAAAAAAAGATATTTATTAAATTATTTATTTATTTATTTGAATTCATTCCTTGAAAGACTATTTTATTTCGGTATCTAATGATATAAAACTGCCATTTAATTTTACGTCTTAAAATGTAATAATAATATTATGTTTAGAATTATAATTGCACACTTTATTTATTGCATCGCTTCGAACATTTACTACAGGTATAATTGAAAGCTTCCTTATAAGCTATGTCGTTGTAATCCTGTTAAAATGCTTGCCTTTTTTAAACGCGTCGAGTTCATTTTTAAAATATGAAAAGTCTAAGATTAATTCCATTATTAAACTATTTATCTTTTAATTTATTACTCAATATGGAAAATGTACCTCGGAAGTATTGCACAATTTGAAAATATCATCGCACCCGAAAGAAAATGTAATGTAAATGTTCTCTACATATTTGTATTTTGGCTGAAAAATATAAATAAAATAATAAAGTAACAGGACTGGTTAATGTTAAACTACATATTAATTATTTTCCAATCAGATAAACCTTTTGAACATTAACAAATTTTGTACATACTTTTGTAATTATAATAGCATTGCCTTTACGTTGTGCATAGTATGTGTACATAAATAGTTCACTTAAGCTTTAATATTTAGTATTGGAACTTGACTAGATTTTAGAATTGATATTGTACTTTCAATTTGTAATAACGTTAAAAAATGTATAAATAGCTGCGTTGGAAATAATTTAACTATTTGTCTTAATTAATGTTTTATATGTGTCTATTAATATATTTTAGTGAAAAATATTATTTATTTAAAATTGTTTTGAATTTTTATTTTATAATATTTTTGAGGATCATGTCTTTGATTACAATTTATTGTTTATAAGAATTCATTTTGATTTTAACTCAGTTTACTTAACGGGTGAACCTAATATTTGTAATATTTTAGGTTTTATTGTTTGTTTTTATTTTATTTTATATAATGTGTGTGTGTGTTTGTAAATAATGTCAAATAAATATATTATTTTTATTGAGATTTTTCATTTATTTAAATTATAACTCTCCTTGCTCTAAAGATTAAAATATTAACTAAATGTTTTATTATTTTCAATAATTATCTATTTATATTTTGATTCCGAGCTCACTGAGATAACAGAAGCTATGGGATCGATGTGAAGAACGAACATTTCTTTGTTTTTCAAAAACGATTTCAAAAAATCTCCGAAAACAAAAATCCGTTGCAGACATCAGGGAACATTTTTGGGTTCCGTGTCTGTCTATTGGACAGTTCGTCTGGCTGTACATCTGACGCTCAATTTTTGCTAACAATCATATCTTAAAAACTAGTCACATAGTCACAATTGACGAATTGAATAAAATTTGGACAGTAGACCATGATTAGCCCACTTTGGTCTCATATAAGTTTCAATCTTTTGTGGACATTTGTTTCTCTTCCGCATGGGCATAAACATACATTTATTTACACCATTTTGCAAAATTGATACTTTAATTAATTGAAAATAGTCTGCCCATTAGTGTGGCACGTAGCTTCCTCGTGTCATATTTTGTACACTTTAATAATTTTATATGTTTTTACTATACCTACTCATTATTCATTATTCTCAAATATATTTAATTTTCCCATCGTTTTTCGAATCTGTATCTTGTTTTGTTAAATAAATTAAAGTATCAATTTAGCAAAATTAAAATGTGACTAACAATGGGCTAATTATTGTCTGCCATTAAAATCGGGCTAATTACGGTATATCATTAAAATCGGACGAGTTATAGTTTTTAAGACATATTGGTTCCCCAAAATTGAGCGACAGAAAGTCATGGAACCTTAAATGTTCCCCAAATTTCTGAAACGATTTTTGAGTAGGAATTTTGAAATCAGATGTATAAAATATTTTATTTCTTCAGAACGATCACATATTATCTTCCGTTCGGTAAGCTCGGAAGCAACATCACAGGGAAGTTCCTAGTTGTATCCAATATTTTTTTTAGGTTTTCGATTATTAAGTATTTAGACCGTGTGTAAAATACCGGATTTTACTCATTTTTTTGACATTTATATAATCATTTATGGTGCCCATTATATATTTTTATGATGATATGTTGATGACACGTGTATCTATGTATATCTATACTTATAATATACAGGGTGGTCCAAAAGTCCCCCCCCCCTCTTAACATTTGAACGGTTTGAGATAAATTAATGAAACTTGGGGGATCTCTACCATGCTAAGGGAAGTTTGTTTTCATGCAATCGCCCGCACTAAGGGAAACTAACTTCAATATTTCAAATCGGAGTGTATATTTTTGATAGCATATTTGGATTCTACAGTGAAAAATAATAAATTCTTACTTGACATTTTTTTCTATTTCCTATATTTTGCCCCCTATGGGGGACAAAATGTAAAAAGAAAAGAAAAAAAAAAGTAAAATCCGGTATTTTACAAAATTCAAAGTCCTGTAGAAATGGGTTAGAATGACACAAAATAAGGATTATTTTTAACTAGTGCATTTTGTAGGGAATTTTGTCTACTTTAATTTCAATGAGAACACAATATACTGATTTCGAATAAGGATTGACTAGTGCATTTTGTAGGGAATTTTGTCTACTTTAATTTCAATGAGAACACAATATTCTGATTTCGAAGTCGTTTATGAGTTATATTAAAAAAATTGAAAAATGTGCCAAAATTTCAAAAGTTCTCCCTAGGGCTTTCGAGGTCGCAAACTTGGTTTCATGCTCTTCTTACTATGCAAAACAATCTTAAAAAAGAAAATAGTTTAACCTAATTAATGTAAGCTCGAATGTATCTATATATTGGCCTAATATGCCTTTTTATTTTAATACATATTATAAAATAACATTTTTTTCATTTCCCCATCCTGCTCCATATAAAAATAAATAAATATAAAAAAATTCAGGTGAAAGGCCAAAAAGTAAAATCCCTGGTTCGATACCCCGTGGAGTCCTAACTTTTTTTTTATCGTTAATGACAACAAGGTAAGTTGTTTGCTTGAAAATTCATAATAGTTATATATAACTTATTTTCCAGTCAGAAATAAAGCTTGCAACAGGTTTTATAGATTAGTAATTGTACTGTATATGAACAGTATTTTTGTTTTATTATATATGTAAAATAATTCTAGTTATTTCAAATACGTTAATTAAATATACAGTTAGTAATAATAGCATTTGCAATGAGGTGATTACATATTCAATTCAGACTAGATAAGAATAATTCAAGGAATAAGGGATGTACAAATTATTATTACCGTAAAGCAAGTAAAGGAATAAAATGTAAAGTAAACAAATACAGCATTCCTTGCATTATATCATAATTGTGCCGCACCTATCCACGTGACTACTTCTATTATAAGAAAAGAACACCTAGTGTCATTGGAGTCACGCTTGACACTACTGCAAATTACGCACTTAATACTCTTTTGTCTTGGAATCTTGCTTCATAAGAAAATAATTATTTCAAAATAGTGATGTTTATATAAAAAGAATCCTGTTGAATTGATACATTACTTCACTCTTTTTTTTGAAGTTATATCACTGTTATTTAACATTGTGACTCGTAGTGATGTTACATTACTGTTAATACATTACTGTTAATACATTACTGTTAATACATTACTGTTAATACATTACTGTTAATACATTACTGTTAATAATTGATACGATGCAGAATAATATTTTAAAGAAGAAACAATATTGATTGAGCAACGTTTATTTTAAGTATCATTTTTAAATCTAATTAATTATTTTCATTATTTAAGCTAATTGATAAATTTGTCACTTATATTTTTGTATTGTATATTTTTTATAAAATATACAAGAAAGAAAATTCATTAAAATGGATAATATTTAATAGGATCTTAGAAGGTGAGTAAAATAACAATAGTTAATTCATTAAAATGTTTGCATAAAACACAAGAAATCATTGAATCAAGATCATGAAAGTCAAATAACATATCACCGTCTATTGGTTCCAAAACAGTCTCTCATACAAAGATACTACTACCAGTGGCGTACCAAGGTCTTGTGGCACCCGGGGCGGGATATTATGTTGACACCCCCCTAAGAAATTATGTTAGGGTAAGTGGCGGATCCAGGACCTAATTTCAGAGGGGGCAATCCTTTCCAGATATGCAAACACCGGGGGGGGGGAGTTTCCGGGGTATGGAATATCCCCTAAGAAGAGAGTCCTAGGGAAAAATTTATAAATTTAGAATTTAAATCGGTGTTTTACTCTTAACAAACTTAAGAAAAATCCTATATTATGAATACATTTAACGGAAATACGACTCAAAATCTTTTGAATAAAATTTAATTACATCTTAAATGAAATCATTGAGTTTTTATAAAAATGGTATAGTAAGGTTTCTTGATTCATAGAAACAAACTAGAATCTGCAACAGGACAGCTGATTGGATTTCCGGGCCCCTGGGCAAGTTAGCATGAGGGCCCCTTTGAATAAAATAATGGCGGGGGGTCCGAGGGTCCTCCTCCGGAGAATTTTTTAAAATTTAAGGGCAAAAAGATGAGTTTTAAGGGTTTCTGAGGGCAAGTTTGTCCTTACAGGAAGAGATGTTTCGCGGGGACGATTTTGAAGTTTAACTAAGATGGGCTAAATAACAAATAATTAAGTTGTTTTGTACCTGATAAGTTTCATTAAAAAATCTTCTTTTACACTTTGTATAATGTAAAATAAAACATAATATAAATGGTTTGTTAAAATAATGAGATTTAGAGTAAGCAAATAAAAGTAGTTATGTGACACATTTTATTAAAAAAAAAATTGCATTATACAAGTGAAAATGTGAGTTATTAATATAAGTTTGTTAATATGATTTATCTGTAACTTTCTCTCCTGTAAATTAACATTGACCAATAATTAACAGGGCCCCCATGTGACCCGGGCCCTTGCCCCTTTTTGCACCCCCCTCCCCCTGTCGGCGGCCCTAAACTGCAACATATACATTTTCTTAAGTGTTATTATCAGGACAAGCAAAAGAATTTTGTATGTTATTGTCTCTCAGGCACTCCCGTTTCTTGCATACTCCTCCTGAACGGTGGAACCGATCCGCACAAAATTCGCCACGGTCATAGTCACCAAACACAGAAAGGTATACATCTGAAATGGTCAAAATTGGTACACAGGGGTACGGGGTACAAAAGTTTCCCATAAACCACTGAACCGATCGCACAAAATTCGGCGCCGTCATAGTGACCAACCACAGAAGGGTATAAATCTGAAATGGACTAAATTGGTACACAGGGGTACGGGGTAAAAAGTTAAAACAGTAATTGTCCTTCATGATGCATGTCGATGGAAAGTTCTTTAAGAGTACAGTTATTGTTGTTATGTTCACTTTTGTCATATTTTGTTTTAAGAAGGGAGGTAAAATAGTAAATTGGAAACCAATTATTTTTAATTAAAAATTAGAAATTTGTATTACTAATATTGATCTGGTTTCAGCTGATTATAAAAAAAATATATACATATATCTTGTTTAATATTAATGTAGGATCAGCTATATATTGCAATATTGCAAGCCTTGTATAATTTATGATACACACATTTATTTTACTTCATTTTTGTCATATAGTAAATTGAAGAATCATTTTTCTGATTCTCTTCTGCAGTACAACCCTATCTGACTCTGTTGAATAATCAAGACTAGACAGACGTGGGCGCTGCTATTTCGTCTTTCTTAGATTCTCCTTTAAACGCAAGTATTCGATAACTAGACACTTCCCTCTATTCCCCGTTCCGAGTGATAACACGTGAGACAATAGAACAACTTTGCTGGACTCTTCATTCAGAGAGAAAAGCCATTGTTATGATGCAATTAGGAGACAATGTTTAGGAAATTTTGTGACCATCAAGTGTGACTTGTATAAAAGAGATGTCATCTGCCCCGCACTGCTCACTATAGTACCTGTGTGCGGCTCTTCAAGTCCTGTGGATTATTATTTTCCAGGTAAAATAACTAATTCTACTACTGATACCTGTTGCAATGAAATATGATACTTTAAAATTTCCAAATATTATAGCTAATAAGAACTTTTAGTTTAGATGAATTGCTTGAAAAATGTGAAGTGCTATAGAGTAATGTAATTTAGAAATTGTTATTTTTGGAGTTGTGATTTTATAATTTGATTTTTTTAATTTGTTGTACTCTCCTTATTTTTAGTAACAACGAGTTTATACGTTACTGTATAAAGCATTTAAAAATAAACTACAGCATCATTTAATATCAAATTTCTTTCTGTATGATAACTTTTAAAATTTTATCAATTATTGTGGCAGTTACTAATATTAAATAATATATATATATATACAGAAAAAAATATACACTCGGTAGTCACAAAAGTTTAGTGATCACAAATAATGAAATAAAGTATTATATTATTACTATAGGCTATTTATTATTATTCTATTATCCCCCCCCCCCCC
>KZ651186.1:373397-403848 GCA_001010745.2 Gerris buenoi | reverse complement strand
AGGGATGTGCCACGCAAGCGTGACACATAGGAACTGTTCCAACACCAGACAAACGTCACAGGGATGTTGGCTCGGCATTACGCCATGTCCTGCATCGTTTCGTCGCTACCGACTCATCAGGGGCCCGACGATGCCCACCCAACTCTGGACCTATACTATACTATATCAAGATGTCTGGTGTTGGAACAGTTCCTATGTGTCACGCTCGCGAGGCACATCCCTTGGTGTCTCTCACTAACACTAATTGTATATTGTATACCTATTGCAGTGTGCATAATCACGTTAGTACATTGTTGATGCGTTTTGCCAGCCAAGCAAGAATGGCGGTGTGAGAGCACGCTCGTCTCTGATAAGCCCTATATCTGATCTTCTTGATCTAGTATAGTATACGTCCAGAGTTGGGTGGGCATCGTCGGGCCCCTGATGAGTCGGTAGCGACGATACGATGCAGGACATGGCGTGATGCCGAGCCAACATCCCTGTGACGATTGTCTGGTGTTGGAACAGTTCCTATGTGTCACGCTCGCGTGGCACATCCCTTGGTGTCTCTCACTAACACTAATTGTATACCTATTGCACAGTGTGCATAATCAGGTAGTACATTGTTAATTACTTATTTATTTATTTTTTGATTTTTTTTTTTTTTTTTTTTTTTTTTTTTTTTTTTTTTTTTGACTATCACAACACTATTACTTTAAGGCTCGTTTCACACTTACCTGATTGTCGTTTAAACTACATTTTAACCGGCCACGACACAAACCTAGTTTCTTTCACATATACCCGACATTAGGCCGTGCATGTTGGACCGATTCGGGGCAAGTCATACTTTGAATAGGGAGCGGGATCATTGTCTGGCTTTTCTCTTGTATAGACGTGTAAAAAAAAAGAAGAAAAAAAGGATGCAATGGATTCATCCAATGATTTTAAAAAGAAACTAATTGGGGGCATTCAATGTTCTTTTTGAGGAGTTAAGAAAATATGAAGATAATTTTTTTAACTATTTTCGTATGAGTGTTGAAAATTTCGACGACCTGGTCGCACGGATAGAAAAATCTATTCAACGGCGCAACGCATCATTCAGGGAATGTATTCCGCCAAAAACAAATGATATAAACAGGCAAGAAAACAAATTACATGAACAGACAAAAAACAAATGATATTTAACAGGCAAAAACAATTGATATACACTGGCTAAAGGAAAAAGGCAAACTGACTAGACGACACGGGCCGGGTAGATGTGAAGCGCTCTATATATCTAAATTCCCCACTAGGCCGGGCCGGCTTACTCAAACGACACGACTGCCGGCTACAATGGAAACGAGCCTTAGGCTCGTTTCACACTTACCCGATTGTCGTTTTAACGACGCCGGGTACACGACGAAAGGGTTAAAAGTAAGGCTCGTTTCACACTTACCCGATTGTCGTTTTAACGACGCCGGGTACACGACGAAAGGGTTAAAAAGTAAATAAGACTCTTCACACTAGGCCGACACCGTGCCGGCGTCGTCTGACCGGCACACGACAGTCGTATAGCCACGCTGGGAGCCCGACACTCCCAGCATTGTAGCCGGCAGTCGTGTCGTTTGAGTAAAGCCGGCCCGGCCTAGAGGGGTATTTAGATATATGGAGCGCTTCACATCTACCCGGCCCGTGTCGTCTAGTCAGTTTGCCTTTTTCCTTTAGCCAGTGTATATAATTTGTTTTCTTGCCTGTTTATATAATTTGTTTTTTGCCTGTTTATGTCATTTGTTTTTTGCCTGTTTTTATCAATAGTTTAGTAAATTCTTGTTAACATGGAAACAGTTGATATAGAGTACCTTATTTCTTTAATCAAAGATCGGCCAGTTTTGTGGGACAAAACTGTCGAAATTTATAAAGATAGGATGCTAACCAGAAATGGCGGAATACATTCCCTGAATGATGTGTTGCGCCGTTGAATAGATTTTTCTATCCGTGCGACCAGGTCGTCGAAATTTTCAACACTCATACGAAAATAGTTAAAAAAATGTATCTTCATATTTTCTTAACTCCTCGAAAAGAACATTGAATGCCTCCAATTCGCCTCTTTTTAAAATCATTGGATGAATCCATTGCATCCTCTTTTTTCTTTTTTNTTAACTCAAATTTTTGTTGGATAGATTTTCTTTTTTATGACAATATTTTTAATGCTTAATATGCATTATAACATTGTATTTAACCTTATTGTACCTTTGATGTGAATTATACAGGCTTTTTTATATTCTACTTCTGTAATATTTATTCTTCAACCCTTCCAAATATACTACTCAACTTTTGAAGTGGAACACCTGAAAAATTTTAACATATTCACTAATAAAAAAGAACTTTGACAAGATTTTTTCAGGTGTTCCACTTCAAAAGTTGAGTAGTATATTTTTAATAAGATTTATTTTAGATGTTTTATTTTTCATTTCAATACAAAATGAATGAAAAAAATCATACCAATAAATTTATAAAATGAATGTATAAATTTATTAAAATATATTCTGATGTAATGATATTTTCATTTTTGGGCAGTGTGAAAAATCAAGAAAATTTACACATCTTCAATAATTGAATTTGCTGAATTTAGAATTTTTATTTTTCTGTAATTATCCGGGTTGATAATTTAAAATTTAAGGAACTGAAATATTATGTGCATATGAACATTTAATTCCTTTAAAGAAGTGGGTAAAAAAATGGATTAATATTTCGAATATGAAAAGTAAGGAGGAAAAAAATTGCTTAATGCTTTTGATTTGAAATTGCCGGTCTTTTTGCCGAGAATTAGTTCATCATTTTCCCGTGGGGGCCGGAGTGCGCTATAACCTTGTCAAAGGTTCTTTAAGAGGGGAGACGACTATCTCTATATATTATTTATCTCTGTGGACGTCCATACTCTCAATTATTAGAAAATAAAAAAACAATGTTGCCGGTTCATCCAGTATGTTAACGTTAACAGGCGTGAGGTTTAGAGAAAGGTTACTCCACTCCAGGTTATAAACTGGTTACAATTCTCATTCTCGTTCAACGTGTTTTCGTCGATCTAGTTATTTTCTTTTATTTATATAAACCTTTTAGAAATATATGTGTGTGTATTTACTTAAAGATATTTTTGATTCGTTTGTTTTGCTAAGGGTCGTGGTTATTACTCTCTGGACAATTTTTAATTAATTTTTCGGGTTCAGAAAAATAATTATTTTTGTCAACAAATGATAAAATGATTCCTAATCCGAATGAAGTGTCTGCTTTTGCCGTTTACTCCGGTCAAGTTGGTATGACGAAGAGCAGACAAAGACGGAATCGACAGAAAAGACTGGAAAGTGTGAATATGAACAAAATCAACGGTAAGAGTTCTGGACTAAAGAGATATATGAAAGCAAAGAAAACGTCAGATTCCAGTCCGAAGGCGAACCAATCGGTAAAAATAATGAAGATTATTTCTGAATCTAAACCTAATGATATTGAAATTTTAAAAGGCAGTAAGAAGGCTTCAAATAAATCCTTGAATATTGCTAGTTCAGATGAGAGTCACGGAAACGGCTTGCTTTCAATTAAGAATTCAAAGAAAACTAAAAAGGTGGACTCTTTAACTAAGTCTTCTAAATCTCCTGTAAAGTCCAAAAATCTAAAGAGGAAGCAGATTAAGATGATAGATGAGGGTTCTCCTCCATGTGAAGTTTCAGATCGAAGTTTTGAGATTATTGAAAGCTCGGACGATGAAATACCTGAACTCGTTGAAGCCCCGTCCTCTGAAAACGCTGTTAAGAAAGCTAAGAGAAAGAAAGCAGCTGTGGAGAGAATCATGGCAGCTAGGGCACAGTCAGCTGAGAAAAGAAAGATACTCAAACAAGAAGTCAAAAAACAAATGAAAGGCAAACCAGCTACTAGTAGCTTGCATAAAGGAAAAACTGTTTTTGAATCCCTTATCTCCCCTTATAAAGCTGAGGAATTTTTCTCGTAAGTATATTTATTTTTAAAGTAATATCAATAAATAAAACAGATTTCAAGATATTAAATAAAGGCAGCAGGACTATGAATTCAGTGCTGCTGAGACGTAGATTTTAATTGATATAAAAAAATCCTGATTATTTACTGTCCAAACGGTATAAAAAGGTGAAACAATTTGTGTCTCCCCTGAGATTTACTGCTCTCTATCAGTCCTGCCTAGATACTCTTCTCATTTATTTCTTTCTTATGGTGGTTTGCATAGACATAGGAATGCATGAAGTTGTCACTACTTCAGCCATTTTTTATTGTTTTTATTAGGGGAGGAACATGTAAAGAGAAAAGTAAGAATTGAAGAGTAACGTACGAGGTGCTACCCAAAAGTTCCGGACTCTGTGTTTAACTCTTCTAACAACTACTGTAGTACATCAAATTTTTGCTGCGCATTGCAAGTTCATCTTCAAAAACTCTTTGGACTGTGCCATAGGACATTCCAACTTTATTACAGATGTCGTGAATTGATTGTCGACGGTCTTGGAGAATTGTTTCAAGCACAGTTTGGATGTTTTGGTCGTTGATTCCAGTTGAAGGGCACCCAGAGCGCTCGTCGCCTTCCACACTCGTCCTTCCATTTTTGAGCCACTTAAAATATTCAAAGGCTTGGGTTTTTATCCATGACTTCATCGCCAAATGCTTCTCGAAGCATTTGGTGAGTTTCAGTCACCGGTTTGCCGAATTTGAAACAAAATTTGTTGCAAATGCGTTGCTCTTTCAAATCGCTCATTACTCCATCGCAGAACACAACTAACAGTAACACAGATATCACCTCACTGACAAGACAAAAGAACGCCAAAAAATCTGAAATCGATAGGAGGGGTTTGGGAGAAGTACTAGTACCGAAACCTAGCGGCAAAACGATGTACTACAGTAGTTAGAAGAGTTACACACAGAGTCCGGGAACTTTTGGGTAGCACCTCGTATAAATAAGAACATTCCATAGACCTTCTTTAGGTTTTTATATATGGGGAGTAACAGTCTAAGTCTAAGGGTAGTGACACACTTCGCCACCCTGTCACCATTGAGAATAGAATGCAACCTGCCACACGAGGCGCCATCTGCCAGGTGGCACTCCCTGGTCGACTGCCCCACATTCTATTTGCCACCACCCGGTTAGCCCATTGTTTTCTATTGAAACCGACAGCACCCAAGGCCGTGCCACTCAGCCCCACTCCTTCAATCAAATCTCGGGAAACTCAAAACATTGGTTAACTGCATCTCTCATAATAAGTGTCTTTACTGGTAAAATTGTTCTTAAATATTCTATGCAATTCCTCGAAAGTTCCACGTGACATTTCTTTTTGATTTCGAGGTACACTGTATAAAACAAACTAGTATACTTTTTGTCTAAAATGATTGGATGAACCTAAAAATGCTTTTTTCCCCTTTTTCTTTCACGGACATAATGAAAGCAAGCCAGCTGTCTCTCAATTCTCAACTGACAGAAAAAAGTAAAAAACGTATGGTCTAAGTCAGGTTGCGGAAGCTAGTGGCAAAGTGTGTCACTGCCCTAAAGAAGTGCTGTTTCCATTCACAATATTTTTCTTTATTTCTTGTAGATGGGGACAGTGAAATAATTATAATAATCCACTTCTAATTACATTTTTCTTGTCACTTTTTTTTATGTTGCAGAGAGTATTGGGAGAAGAAGCCACTGTATATAGAACGTGGCGGTGATAGTGTTTTCTCTCAATATCTATCTACTGCTGAAATGGACACAATGCTGCGCTATAATATGCTCCTGTTTGGACGCAATATTGATATCACATCTTACACAGATGGTGTCAGAGAGACCCATAACCCTGAAGGAAGAGCTCATCCACATGTTGTCTGGGATTATTATTCTAATGGATGTTCTGTTCGTATTCTTAACCCTCAAACTTACCTTAACAAGTAAGTGTTTTTATTTAAAATGTACTGGGATAAATAAATGGAAAAGCTCAACCCATGATTTTAGATTTTTGTTTAGTTGTAAGTTGAGATATCGACTTGTCGTTGATTTTATTATAAATTTCTGTAATTAAAAATAAATTATTCAAGTTAGCAAATTTGAGATAAACAAAACACTTGCATTATACATTATGTAAAAATGAATGTATACGCATGTGTTTCGTACAATGGAAAAAACTAAGAATGAATTAGGTCCTACTTCAAGGAAAAGAGGAAGTTGCTCACAATAAATCTGACAATTATGCATTGTTCAAAAACACAGTTATGCCAAAATGTCATTCCTTTAAGTTTTCCTTTAATGACCTTTTTAACCCTTAAAGGCTCGGGTATAAAAAAAATCTCAATATTCTAAACACTTTGTGGTCCTCCTAAAATAAATCCTAAACCCCTTGTTTGAGTTGCTATGTTTTGTCAATACTTAAAGGGTCTTAAATATCGATGTGTAAAGTCAATCCGTCATGGAAATATGCAGAATTACGAAAATAGAGCTTGTAGTACCTTCATTGTACCACATTGTTTCATAACCTTCCTGTTGGAAGTATTTCTATTTATAAATATTCATTATTATTTATATATTATTGTTATTTATGTTTGGCTCAGTTGTGACAAAGGAAAAAATAGACACTAGTCTTACACTATTGACAGTAGGCGCTTACTGGGTGTGACCACATTTGTTACTGCCTATTAAACATTTTATTTCATTATTTTACATACACCTAACATAAGTAAAAGAACAATTTAGTTCATTTAATCCCTGCATGCTCCACAAAGCCATTGGGCAAAAGTAATCAAATAGTGAGAATCATTGACATAGACACTTTGTGCTACGCATGTGTACCACAAACTTTATATGATGATTCGGGCTTTAATGAGGGATATATAATTTTTATATTATTTTATGGGATCTCCTATGTATTACTAACAACTTAAGAAATAAAATTATCGCAATTTAAAAATTTTTTTTACTGTGCGTTTATAGTCTTGGAGGGTTAATTGTTTGGATCATATAGGTGAGTGAAAATAATTAACAATAAGTTAATTAAAAAAAGGGGTATATTTCACCCCTTACAGGCATCATAAGACCTTAAAGCCTTGCTTGAGTTTAATTTTACATGGTAAAAATATATAGTTTGTTACAATTTTATTATAAAAAAGGAATTACAGTCGGACCTCCTTATAACGAACTTCTATACTGCGAAAATCTCTATGTAACAATATTTTTTTTTTTTTATGTCCCATGGATTCTCTATATTAAGTGATTCTATAGTAAAAGAACTTCTATATTACGAAATTTCTATACAACAATTATTTTTCCGGAAGTATCGAGTTCGTTGTATGGAGGTCCGACTGTATAAAAAACTCTAAAATGATCCTCAGATCATCTTTGTCTCACTGAGCCTACCACTAGTTAGTAGCCTAAACAAGTAATCCAAAGTTATCAAAGGTGCAAACTTGTAAGAATTATTCTTAAATTGAGAGTTAAATTGTCATTACTGAGTTATTTTTTTATTTATTTTTTTTTTTTTAACTAACATTGTACGCTTGTAACAAAGTACGCTTATTCTATGTCAGTAAAATTCAACTTTCAACTTAGATCAAAAGATTTTCATTTAAGCACCTGTTTTTTGTTTGAATTATTTATATGTCAGAATTTCTGAAGTCAAGATTTGTCTATTTATTATGGTCATATTATATTGTTCCTTTACACATTACACAGGTGTGGCTTGATATATAGTACACTCCTGACTCCCTAACTTTCACTGTGGCACAGGTGCTGATAATGTCCTCAATCGGTAAAATAGTCTAAAGAGTCGCTCTAGGCTCATGACCATGACATATAAACAGTTTAGTGTGTATTTTGCTGTGGTAGTTTAAAGCCTAGATTTAAATAGCTTTAACTTTGATTAGGAGTTTGTAATTGATGTTTTAAAAAAAATATTAAGTAACACCATGCTTATTTTATGTATTTAGTCAATGGTTTAATGTCATCTGAAAATTAGTCGAGTGGTCCTTAGGCTGCAGCCTATGTACCCTTTGCCTAAACCTAGCTCTGATTTTTATTATGTAACTAAGTTTTTAGTTCTATTTTATCATTATTAAATAATTTTTTCCAGAATCCACACATTGTTAGCTGCATTACAGGAATATTTTGGTTGTTTCGTTGGCTCAAATATTTACCTAACACCTGCCGGTACTCAAGGATTTGCTCCTCATTATGATGATATAGAAGCCTTTGTTCTTCAAGTAGAAGGCTCAAAGCGATGGAGGGTCTACAAGCCCATGTAAGTTTTTTATAACCACCTCAAATTTCCTAAATTTTCATTAATTTGGATTTTTACAAAATCAATTTGGTCAGAAGAAGAAAAATATCCTGTCATTTATAGAAGCTGTAATTTAAGAGACACTTTAAATTTAATTTTTAATTTTGATAATTGAGGATTATCCAAAAAATCATTTGAATTTAAAAAAAAAAAAATCCTGAGTTCATCAAAAATCAAACATTGCAATGTATTTAATGGTATCTCATGGTTGCATCAAAATTTTGGATCTATGGTCCAGTTATAAAATTTTAAGCTTGACATAGTATCCAGTTTAGATGGTCATTGGTTAGTAATCAAATTACTGGCTTTAAGCAAGTGGGTGATCAGGCAACAGGTTTTTAAACATGATCCATCAAGCTTATATTATATTGATCAAAATCCGAGCCTATAAATTACATTGCATTCACAGAACCTACTCTTATCCAAAGTATGGCTTGACAGAACTATCCCTACATGCATTTCTTTAATTAGTATTCAGGTTGCAGTGGGTGGCTTGAAAGTACCTTGACACTGAGTTTGAAACATAGCCTCCATAATCAGTATAGTTCATCTGCAACAGTATTCTTGTTGTGAACATTCTAAACACTTAATTGATGTTGATAATTTTCCCACCTTTTCTTTTACAACCATAAAAATACACCAAATATTTGTTCCTAATGTCCTTCATTTGATTTTGCCCTTGTAACTAACTGAATGTTTTAGACTCATACACAAGTCACCAAACACTGATAAAGCCCTTATTTCTGTCATCACATTGCTTTTCCTTCAGGGACCTTAATAGATCCTGAACATTTTTTTCAGGGGTTCAAACAAATTTGATTTAGGAAATGGAAAAGCATTTTATGTGTATAAATATTCATTTATGATTTCCTGTTGCTTTCAGAAATGCTGTAGAAGTGCTTCCACGTTATTCAAGTCCGAACTTTAATCAAGAAGAGATAGGAACTCCTATCCTTGATATAATTCTAAGGCCTGGAGATTTACTTTACTTTCCTAGGGGTTATATTCACCAAGCTGAAGCTCTCCCTGATGAACACTCGCTCCACATCACTATATCGACTTATCAGAAAACTACGTGGCTTGATCTTATTGAACAGGTTATAAAGTGTTTTAATTATTATGATTCCTTGACTTTTATTGTAAGCTTAGAGGTCATTTGAGGGCTATACAATAATGGACTGATACTTTGTGTATCTCTTATCTCTCTGACTCAGTTCATAAATAATTATTAAGTTTACAGATTATTTTGTCTATCTATAGCCTCTATATTTAACAGATATTGATTTTTGCAATTCTGCCGCCTGAAACCTTGGACAAAACACAGATATTTCTGGTGAGTTCAAATCCCAAAAACGTGAGACTTGATTCTCACTGATGATCATATTAAGTAGATGAGTAAAATGTGTTAATTGGAATGTACAAGAAAAGGCTAAACAGATAAGAAGCATTTTTTAGTGTTTTTTAAGCATTTGTCGAGGTACATCATAACATTCTTTGCCACTTTTGAACATGTGTTAACCATGTTTATCTGTGGGTTGTGTTATCTATGTCATTTATCTTAGTATTAATTGAGCTGAGCGAAGCGAAGCTCTTATACTACAATTTGCGTTTTTTCCAATGCATACTCCTCCTGAACGGCTGAACCGATCTACAAAAAATTTGGCACGGTCATAGTGACCAACCACAGGAAGGTATAAATCTGAAATGGTCCAAATTGGTTCACAGGGGTACGAGGTACGGGGTAAAAAAGTATCCTCCTGAACGGCTGAACCGATTCGCACAAAATTCGGCACGTTCATAGTGACCAACCACAGGAAGGTTTAAATCTGAAACAGTCCAAATTGGTTCACAGGGGTACGAGGTACGGGGTACAAAAGTATCCTCCTGAATGGCTGAACCGATTCACAAAAAATTCGGCACGGTCATAGTCATAGTGACAAATCACAGGAAGATATAGATAAATCTAAAATGGTCCAAATTGGTACACAGGGGTACGAGGTACGGAGTACAAAATTATACTCCTGAATGGCTGAACCGATCCGCACGAAATTCGGCCCGGTTAATGTGACCAACCACAGGAAGGTATAAATCTGAAATGGTCTAAGTTGGTACACGGGGGTACGGGGTACAAAAGTTAAAATAGTATATGCCCTTCAAGATGCATGTCGTTGGAAAGCTCTTTAAGAGTACAGTTATTGTTGGATGTTAACTTTTGTCATATTTTCATTTGTGAGGGTCATTCTTTTGGTAAAATAGGAATAAATGAAAAAAATAAATACATTATGATATGATTAAAATGCACGCTCAGCTCATATTGCAAACATTGCACACCTAGTTTAAATAATTTGCTTTTTTTTTTTTCTTTTATGTTATAAACCCAACCTTTTTATGGTTTTGATGGTAGAACCAAAATAAGAAACCCTTATAGTTTTGTTGCAGTCACTCTGTGCAGTTCCAATACCTTTTGAATAAAAAAAGATACAAACATGACACTATGCATACACACTTTGAATTATTTAAGATATCTTTTTGACATGCACATAGGAAAAATATAACAAAATCAAAATTATCAGGTGTTCAAATTATCAGAGGTTGGTAGAAAGAACATTATAGGTTTGTTCCAACCACCCCTCAAACTAGTTCCAAACTGTACGACGCATGTGCATTATCAAAAAACATTCAAATGAGGTCCGATGCGTATGCGTCGGACAGTTCCAAACCAGTTTGAAGTGTGGTTGGAACAAACCTTATGTCACCATAATATTGTGAATTTTATAATGAAGTGGCACCACAAAATCTTCGTCAAAACTAAACTAATCTTACAATTAGAATTGTTGTTTGACACTCAGGTTGACCAACCTATGTGGAGGAAGAATTAAAGCCACTAGGCATGTTGGAGGGGTGGGAGAGCATCATTTGTTTGTTATCAAAAGAAGGTTATTTTACTACTTGAACAAATCGCGATCTTTTTATATGGTTTTGAATTTAATGTTAGTTAATTTTCTTTTTAATTTAAATCAAATTATAATTACTATTTACAAAGGGAGACAGTCAGAGAAAAATAGACCTCTGCGCCGGGATTCGAACCACAGACCTCCCCCTCATTTCCAAATAAATAGTAATTATAATTTGATTTAAATTAAAATTTAAACGTTCCCTAGTATGAGTACTACCAAAAACTTAAAAATTGAATTGTTAATTTTCTTTATAGAATCATGAAATTTAATGTCAGTAATAAAACTTTATGAAAAGTGTGGGCATAAAACTACTGAGATAAAGAATTAATTTTCCTAACAGATGTTAAATTGTAATTAATGGAAGTGTAAGAACCTTTGTTAATTCAGTCGTGGTTTACATTTTAATCTATCAATTTTTTAATAATGTACAGTGTGAAAATGTAGTAGTTATTTTTCGGTTAATAAACAATAAACCCTATTCTATTATATACCATAGAAATATTGTCCTTTTGTGTTTATGTAAAACTGAATTTTCAGCTCATACTTCATATTTCGTACATGATTTATGATAACGATTACTGAGTTTATTAATTTTCTGTTGAAGTCTTACTTTACCAGAATAACATAACAAATTGAATTGAAGGGTAATATATTTAGTGAAAAAGTTAATTTAAGCGGAGGAGGTTATAAAGTCTCTTCGAACGGTTACCCTTAGGTCCGTTCCCCTCCAATAGAGACATTTTTATTTGCCTAGTGGGCCCAACCTTCTAAAATTCAAAATCCAGCTTTCTCATTGGCTTCTTGTCTATTTTCCCGCGCTGTCAAAAAACAATTCTAATTGTAAGACTAGTTTACTATTATTTGTTAAACATCTAATAATTTGGTAGCTCAATAATAAAATCAATGGAGCCCACAGGTGTTATCATTATTAAGCTACCTCATCATCAAGTGTTTATCCACTCCTGTAAATAAAATATTATCATTCAGTTGTTTAATATCCAACATATACGATTTTAGGCCCTGCCAGTTGCATTAGCCAGAGCAAGTGAAGAAAACATAGACTATAGAAGAGGACTTCCTATTGGTTACCTTAAAGGAGCTGGTCTTGCTTATCCCTCGAGTTCTCTGCGTAGTGAAATGATATCAAAGCTGAGGAAACTCGTATTCCATCTTGAGAAACATTTAGATATAGATGATGCTGTAGACAAGCTTGGAGTAACTTTTGTTCACCAGTCACTTCCTCCAGTTCTATCTAAAGGTATGTTAAAAAATGTTTGTTAGTCGTTAAAATTTCAGTGATAGATTAATTGTTGTCCAATGTCTCATCATTGGGCCTGTTTTGAAAACAAGACCCTATACAATACTTTCCTTTTGTTTTAGAAACTTTTTTTCAATTATATATAATATATAATCAATAATGTATATTATATATTCTGTCGACATAAACAAATAATATATTTTAAACCACATATATTTATATTTTGATATTTCCTCTAAACAAGCAGACGTGTTTTAACCGTTAATAACTAATTTGTTTCATAGCCATAAATGAACTTAAACTTTACATTTATTCTACTCTTCTTTATTTTTATTATGTTTGATTGGTGCCTCAGAATATTCTCAGTTTTCAAGAGGAAATCCATATATTTTAATTTAATTATGAATTTTATTTTTATAACAGTAAAATTTTTAAATGTTTTGCATGTCAATTTGTCTTATATTTGCAATTAATGGCTAATTATTTATGTTAGATGAAGCTGAATGTTCGGTACATAATGGAGGTTTAAAAATGAATGAAGGAAAGCTATTAAACAGAGTTGATCTATCCCTTGAAACCAAAATTCGGTGGATTAGAGCTAATTCTTTCAGGTAAATGTATATATTTATATATTGTTATTCTTTATCATTATGATTGATAATTTTGGGGTATTGTTCCTCTTGACAAATTATAATGTTGAATCTCATGAGACTCCCCATCCTGGATTTTTTAAAAAAAAAAAAAAAAAAAAATAGTGCAAGATTGTAAGATACATATGTATACCTCTCCCTAAATGACCTACTAAAATTTATGTATAAACTTTATATCTATAAGAAATTAAGAGTGTTATTATAGCTATTAGAAGTCACAATATTTTTCAACGCTGTTTCCTTCCCAAAATACACTTCTAGAACTGCAGGATGAGTTTTTTTTTTACGTACATTAAAAAGTCTTCCACAACCTCTCTTTCTAATCCTGGATAGCAATCTTGAGAAGTGATTGATGGTGCCAGATTGGGGCTGTGAGCTGGGTAGTTGATATTTTCCCTCAAATTTGCATAGTTACAAAAGCAGTCTTGGGACAAGCGATGTTATGCAGGGGACCTACTCCCTTGGTTAGCATCCTCTCATTTATTCTATATGTTTCTGAGTCTTTTTTTAAAAAAGTTTCACAGAAATCCTAGAACCTCTTTCCCCCTGAGGCAAAAAATCAAGTCAAATTCCTTTTCTGTCCCAAAATACTAATGCCATGAGAGTTATCTGGCCAAAATCATGTTTTTTTCTGCATTGATTACCTTATCGTCTCAGAGGTGTAGTGAGCCACTCTCATTCATTACACCATCCCCATTTACAGTGTTGATCTCTGAGTAGATAAGGAGCTAGTGCTCTCAAGGCCTCCATGTTGACCAAATGCTCACAACTTAACTACCTTTGCTCTTCCATGCAGAGATATTCAGTAAACCCTAAAAAATACTCTGCCAATTAATGTGGCACATAGCTTCCTCGCAAAGAAAAAAACAAATTAAGATATATACCTCGATAAAAATAATCAAAAAGTTGGAACGGGGCTGTGTTCCAGTAAATATTTAATAAAGTTGAGAAATTTAAACATTTGTTGGAGAAACAAAGCCTCCAACAAGCGCCATATGTTAGCGTACCTATAATTTATTTAATAAACAAATATAAACCTGCTACCAAATCGTAGAAACCGCTGTATAAACAGGTTGTTTTTTTTTTTAATTTTAACCCCCCTCTCAAAACTAAAAATAACACAAAATAGAACATAACAAAAATTAATCTACGATGCAAGAGCTTTTTAACGATATACGTCACACTATATAAGATTAACTTTAACATTTGTACCCCTGTACTCTAAAGGTACCAAAATTATATTTTTAAAAAACAAACAATACAAAAGGGCATTCATTTAACTAATAAATACATATAAATAAAAAAACCTAATATCAAAAAAGTATTTAAACCCTTTAACCTACAACAAAATTATAAATCGGTACAAAAGTACATGCACAACATTTTTAAAAAATCAACAAATAAAATAGCTTTAATGTACATATCAAGGCCTTTAAAATGATATACGACACAATATTAAAAACCAAAAAAAGTGGTCACGTGACACGGCGCACGGGAAAAAGTTTACTCTCATGTTCTCAGCAAGTAGGATGAACTAATGAAATAAAATATACTCAATTTAAAGAGCATTAGTGTGAGATTCAATCGCCGCAATCAGAAATAAAATCGGCCAACTATTATAGAATCTATGGCCATTCAAAGACAAAAATGGAAAAAAACAAAACCAAAAAATAACAAAATTATCACCATTTAAGGTACAACCGATGATGATTCGACAAAAACTCATAGGACTAAAGTTGTATATCTTTTAAAATCAGCTACCACTTGTGCTATCCATTTTCGAATACGACTTACCGTTTAGCTGCAATAAGCCCCCAAACTAGCATAAAAATCAAGTCGGCCATTTTTATTTTTTTAAGGGTGGAAGGAGGGGGAAAAGTGAATTTTGTATGATTATTTTAGTTCACAATATGGACGTTGCGCGTCGAATGGCGCCAACCGCAAGTCTCTAGCTCTTCTGGAAGGGGGTAAACATTAATGTCAGTCATTGAGTCAGTGAGCCTTGCGACCTTGTAGTATAAGACATATTAATTAAGTACGATTCGAAGTGCGCAGAAGGTTGAAATTAGGCAGGTGCTATCTTCAGGCTACTTTCGATAAACCATAAAAATTTCATAAAAATCAGATGATTATTTTTAAAGATATGGCTGTAAATAAATGTATGTTTGTGCGCATGTGGAATAGAAACAATTAGGCGCAGAAGGTTAAAACTTATATGGGACCAACAATGGGCTAAGTATGACCTACCATCCAAAATTTCATTAAAATTGAACGTGTAGTTTTTAAGATATGGCGGTTCGCAAAATTGATGGACAGACCGACCGACAGCCAGACACGGAACCAAAAATGATCCCCGATGTCTAAAACGGATTTCTGTCTTGGAATATTTGAAATCGGAGACATGAATTTTTTTCGTTCTTCGGAACGATCACATAGCTTCCTTTACCTTCGGTAAGCTCAGAGAACTACTTGAGTGACCAAAACAGTTTCTAGATCTCCACCTGTTTTTTGAAAGCAAAAGTTTAATTGCTTGGCCTATAATTTAAAAAGTCAAGATACATCCAATTATTGCTTCATTTATTGCATTATTTTGAAGTAAGAATAACTTTCATTAAAATTCTTGTGAAATAAGACAGCTTGAATAAATATGATCTTTTTACATGACAGAACTTTTACAAGATGGTAAATGTATTCTTATTTAATTTTACCATTGCTTAATTTATTTGTTTATTTAGGATTGTTGAAGATAGGGAAGAGGTAGATCAAGTTCGACTGTACCACAGTGTGGATAACAGTAAGGAATATGAAGCTGAAGATGCTCAGTTTGTTGTAATAGACAAAGAATTGGTACCTGCTTTACTTCATCTGGTTAAATCTTACCCTGCTTACATTTCGGTGTCTCAACTACCCTGCTCAACTGATGATGAAAAGGTATGTAAATTTCTTGTATCTTTGCTCACTAAATCAGCGGTTTAGTAAAAAAAGGTAAAATAGTTTCTTGATTATCTGATTTGTTGAATGCATAGTTGGATATTTAAATTTAAAGGCTAATTTTGAGCATTTGCTTTTAATAATTTCCGAATGACCTGTGAATTTTGGCCAACAATCCGTTTAAAACTCCCTCATCTCTCATTGCTCCAAAAATTCTCAACATTTTTGGGTCACCATTTTAACAAAATTATGATTCCACACCTCTAACCTTTACCCCATTTGGTATCAATTAATTAATAGTTCAAGAGAGTGAAAGAATTCATAGAAGAACATGTATATTGAAGATAAAGAAAACATATTAAATACAATATAAAGTATAGAATAAAAAATCTCTGATCGAGAAACTCCTTTTAATTAATCCTCTGATTCATCCAGTATATGCTGGGTAAAGGAGGCAAACAATCTCTCTTTCTCTTGTACGCTATGAAAATTAAAAACTAGTTATCCACCAAAAGTAATAAAAATAAATTAATCTTTAGATTACATTTTTAAATGGGAAAATAGTCTACTTTAGATCCTTTGCCCTATTTAGTGTGCTGATCTTGTCACCATAAAGTGCTTGGATCTTTGCGCCTTTTCATAAAAATATTGTAACCTATCAAAGGTAATAATATGAAAGTAATACAAATGACTTTTTCTACTCCTCTTTATCACCATTTTGGTACAACTTTATCAAAAATACGAATATAAATTTATAATAATCTGCCAAATTCTATATAAGTTAGATTGAAACATTAAAAAATAAACTTACCTCATGTTTCTTGGCAAAAGTCTAAACGAAATCAAGATAACCTTACAGGAGCAAAGGCTCAATGTAAGGAATAAGTGTTGCCAGTCCCAGTTCAAAAAGTAATTTCCCTCCCATTTTTTAAGCAGTGCAGGCATTTACCCCATGTGGACCTTTGCCCTCACCTACCCTATACGTTATTATATTCTGAAATGAATATGTTCTTATATTCATACAGTTATTATTGCCCCATCCTGCCCTATATGAAAGTAGTAAAAAAATAAAAATATTAATCAAGGAGGAGAGTAGGGGTCCCTGGTTCGATCTCCCAGGAAGTCGTAATGTTTTGTTATCAGTAGGGCTAGGATTTGAGCATATTTGCATATTTTTTTTCCTGAATAGTACTCATTAAAAGAAGCCTTTTGGTGGTATTTTCACCTCTCTTGGACCAACAGAATTTAAATTTATCGAGCATATAAATGCATAAAACGGCTGTTTTCAGAAAAGCATATAAATGCATATTCTTGTGGTTTTACGTCTATCTAAATACTTTGTTTTTATTAAAATTCTCTCCCAAATGCATAAAATAGCTGTTTTCAGAAAAGCAAATAAATGCATATTCTTGTGGTTTTTTTGTCTAAATACTTTGTTTTTATTAAAATTCTCCCCCCCCCCACATTTGTCTTCATGAAGACTTTCATAAAAGCCTGCATGAGCGTCATGTCTGAGGTCAGCAATGTCAGATGATTTTCCAAACTACTGTGCACAAAATGCAGCATAAGTTAAGTATTTGTAATTGATGTCGAAAGATTTTATTGGCCGATTTAAGAAAATCACTTAAAAGTGAAAATATAGAAAAAATCTTGATGTACAGACCAATACAAATCTATTTCATTGACGACTAATACTGAACATTTTGTAATTAAACTGTAACTGTGGATATAGCAGTGTATCATACATACAATTTGAAAATAATACTCGTATATGAAGATAAGTTGTGGATTTTTTCGTTTCATTGTCTTATTGGTGAAATTTTGGCTTTTGGTGAAAAAACGCAATATTGGCGGTAAAAAGCACGAATGTACCTATATGTCTGTATTATAATGTTTAGTAGCTTTCATTTGATGCCCTCTCGGAAATAAAAATTGGTAAATAGCACATTTGTTTGCGCATATTAAATTATTTCATTATCTGTATATATTTCTATGTGTGGGTCAAACAGTTACGCCAGTATTTTAAATTTCAACTCCCTTGGGTGAATGATTCGGGGTATATGCACTAAAGTATAATGGACAGACAGACAAATCACCCCCAGCATAAGGGTTTGATTATCGATAAAACCCTAAGTGGTTATCATGGTCTGGGTTCACCTTAATAAAGTTATGATGGTGAGGCATTATTTTACTGTTTTGTCTTATACCATAGCCCCATCATACATGGTTTTGTCCTGAGAGAGGAGAAACATGTTTTACACTTAAAAGCACCTCAAGAAGAAGAGTTTCTTATCCTCCTATCCTGATATAACTATATTATTGTCGATGTGGTGAATGAGACAATAAGTCTTATGATAAGTGCATTGAATTAAAAAAAATAATAAGGGTCCACAAACCAAAAACCCTGAAATCCCAGCAGTTTAGGATAAATGCATTGGACACATGATAATATACAACAGAAAACTGTTACAAAACAACTGAAACTGAAAACTGTTTAAAAAAAAACTCACTTTTTTGGACTAAGGGGACCTTAAAATGTGTAAATCTATCAAAATAAATAAGAAATTCTATTTTTTAAGTTTTTGGTAGTTTTCATACTATGGAAAGTTTAAATATTAATTTAAATCAAATTATAATCATTATTAACACTGGGAGACAGACAGAGAAAAATAGACTTCAGCGCCGGGATATGAACCACGGGCCTTCCGCATGATTTAAATAAATAAGAATTGAATTTTCATGCCATCCAACACTCTTTTTATATACTTACTACATGTATTAGAAAGTAAAAATTAACTAATAACTATTATTGCTTAATAATTTTATTTTTGTATATTTAATATTTTTCTAGCTTGCTCTTGCTGGAGATCTGTGGGATAGGGGTCTTGTTGTAAGTGATTACCCTTTAGAACCAAGTGAAGAGGACTGATGAACGAATGGATTGATTTTTCACATTTTCTTCGGGGACTTCTTTTTAGTTATTATTGTTTCTTGTATTTCATTTTATATACTTTTACTGTTTAGTGTTTGTAAAGATATACCCTAGATTAATAATAATCTAAGTATTACAAAATTTAAAAGATAGCTTTTAAAATATTGTAGTCAAATACGCTCCTTTACCAGTACAATTCAGTTGAAAAGCAAATAAACTGTTTTTGTAATTTTTACTATTTTAATTTATTAATTAATTAATTAAACTTTAATTCAATTTTTTTTTTTGCATTTTCAAGTTAATTTACCATGCTCGGAAGTTAATATGTTAAGAGGCTATATTCTTTTGAGAATAAAATATATTAATAATATTGATAAGCTTGTAACAATTAATTAAGTCGTCTTTTGTGTACAAATAGTTATACTGTTATATTTTAAAGGCAATAAATTATGTTACAGCTGATAAATTGTTAAATAAAAATGTTTTTATACATACTATAGTATTATATTTCATTAAATTGCCCAATAAATATAATTACAACTAGACATTTAATATTCTCTTTAAATATTAAATAATTATATTTGTTTAGTTGTAAGTATGATCTTATCCAAAAACACCTATAATTTATTTTAATTAATATGAATAAAAAATGTAATTATATTATATACTTATTTATTTTTTTCTTACTTATGCATTTCCAATAATCTACCAGTGAATGCTTTTGTACCAGACTCGGATAAATCCTGGAAAATAAATTTCATTTTACTCCCAAGAACTGTGATAAATATTCACCTCACTCAACAATTAACATTTCATATTACTAGTTATCTGTCAAACTCTATCACCTCAGAGTGGTTTCTTCAGATAAGTCTGGTTTAAAAAAGTAACACTACTTTTAAAAAGAGGGAGGGACTTTTCGGCCCAATATCACCCTGAAAAGGACTATTTTTTGATAAATTAGTCGCAAATTATGTGTATGTATTTTAAAATATCTACTTGAAAATGTAATTAGTTGTAAGTGCAACTAATTAGTGTATTGGATGTAAGTGCAACGTTCCCATAAATAGAATTTTAGGGAAATTAAATGTCTTCAACATTAAACGTTAATGCAGTCGACTCTCGATAACTCGAACCTCAATAACTCAAAGTCCTCGATAATTCAGTTTTTTCGAATCCCCTTTATTTCCCTTTAGTGTTTGTCTTTATAATTACCTCTATAAGTCGAATATTATAAAATAAAAACTTGATTAGACAAATTTATTTCGTTTTTGGAGCCGTCGACAACCTCTATAAATCAAAGTTTTTATTCCATCCCCTCTATAACTCGAAGTTCACAGGTGCCCACATGATCAGAGCCATGTGTTCATTTTGAGAGCTATCCCCTCTCCCACAGGTTTATCAGTCCTACACCTGACCCTGACAATATCATACATTAGTAGAGTAGTAGAGTTCTTGTAAGTCATACAGTACAGTCGCATATACATATCATTGTTTCCTCTTCTTTTGAGAATTCGGCATACTGCCAAATACTTTATCAATGATCCTAAAAATTCTGGATAAGTAATGATGCTGCAACAAGTGGATTAGCCGGCTCAGTGAACGGACAAAATATGTATATAGTTTTTGTTTAATAACCTGTATTTCTTGTTACTGGTTTATTGCATGAGTAGGAACCTTTATATCTCGAAGTTGGTTATTTTAGACCTCAGTATCTTGAACCTGGATTAGTCGAAAAACTCGACAATTCGAATATTTCTATTTACCCCTGAAATTCGAGTTATCAAGAGTCGACTGTACTTCTTTTAATGGAAATGTAAGTATAAAAGAACAAAAGTTTCTTAAAATTGTATGTGGGTTCAACTTCTAGTTGGTACTCATCCCGGTGCCTTATTATAATTATTGAAGGTCCTGCTTAGCCCTGTGAGGATTGTGGATGAGATATTTCTGCTGACCTTCTTCATCTTAATGAATACAAAGGTAAACTTGTTACAGGTAAAAAAATTAACACAATTGTTTTTCAATAAGTACATTGTATATATAAATTTATAATACATGGTCAACAATATAATTCAGGTAATAAAAAATACAGGTGATACATTCTAGGGTTATTATTATAATACAATAGTTATTATTTACAATTCATATAAAAAAAGAAAGAAAGTTAGTTTGTTAGTCATAAATTGATATATATATATTTTTTTTTAAATTATAAAATGAAGATGTTGGCACAATTTCAAAATTAGTACATGCATTTTTCCATATCCTCAATATTCAGTTATTAAATAAGTTTTGCTGCGTCAGTATAATGCTCTCTATTTTTACTTAACTATAGCACTTTACTTTATTTATATTTTAATTATTAAAATGCACATTATGATTCATAGCAATAGATGAAGAAGGTTTTTTCACATTTATTTGTCAAAGCATCGTTTTAGTAGAAAAGCTATTAGCAGCTTCTCCTTATTTTATATTACAGTTTTACACACTTTGAAATTTGTATCCCTTAAAAAAATACAAGCTTTAAAAACAACAGGTACTTTTCACATATCTAACAAAAAATTTATATTATAAATTTTTATCAGCTATAAACTCTTATTATTCTTTCTAGCTCTGAGCAAGAAATATGCAAATAAATAAAAATATACCATAGGCTTTATTTATGATCGGGCAATAGACATTGTAATAAATTAATTATAAGAGCCATTACACATCTTTTTACATTAGGTAAATCTCAGAGTTATATTAAGTAACATACTAGCATTGATTTTCAATAATTTTATAAATCATTTAATAGTAATAATATCTTTAATTAAAATTAATAAAATACAAGAAGGAATAGTTCCTACAAAATTTATTATATTCAAAGAGCGTTTATGAGTAAATGTATAGAAGACATTTTTTTTTTTTAAGAAATGTCAACTCACAAACCATAATAAAAAAAAAATGTTGGTCAGACATTTTCAAAAAAAAAAACTTTGGTCAGACATTTTATTTTTACTGTAATTTTCCATAATAATGATTGATATTTATTTAGATTTGTATGCAACAATGAATTATAATTCTGCTTTAACCGTCCTCATTGCGCATCCTTTACACATCTTCCTCATTTACATCCTTCCTTATCTTCTATACATTTATATATCTTAATAAATGTTAATTATATATTTTAATATACTTTTATGGTTTAAAAATTAAACATTAAAATAGTTAGTTTTATAAAATGATGTCAAGTTAATTTACAAACTTTTTCTCGTTAATTGATAAAAGATCTTTATCTTTCAGGTATAAACCACAATTGGTACTTTTGTGACTCTAATAGTTTTATTTTTATTTTTTGCTTTGTTTTAGAACTAAGGTATTTGAGCAAAAAATTAAGTTCAATGTAAAAAAAAAAAAATGTAAACCTCAATATTAATTATAATAATGAAATATTGTAAACTAAAATAATTTTTTAAATAATATTTTCAAAGAACTTAATAATTACAACAGTCATGCAGGAGTATTTTCAATAAATTTCTCATCCTATGTTTTATTTGATAACTTGTCAACAAATCTTAAAATCTTATCTTTTAAAATATCTATAAGAGAAGATGCATCTATTTTTTAAGAAAGGTACAGATTTGGAGATTTTACGTCTTGAAGAATCGCCTGAACTGTATTTTAGGACATTTTACTTTCTGTAGATGAAAATAAAGTGATCCTACACGAAATATATTATCTGTTCGTAATTTAACTCTCCACCAATTGTCTTTTTATTAAAATTTTTATTTTGGTAGAATTGAGTTGTAACAAAATATAGGTGTTCTCAAGACTGAATATTGGCACCCATATTGTTCACACAGCCTGTAAATGAGACTTAGTGCTTGTATTACTCATTTGTACAGCACATCTATTAAGCCAAGCGGTTGGACCTTTTGGAGGAGCCAAGCTGTACGATGACTGAGGTATTTCATCCATGAGGGCACGTTCCAAAACCCTCAACGCATGTATTGGCACTGCATTAATACAGCACCTTAGATAAACTTCTGACATGGTAACACCCTCCTCATCTATTGGTCTGTAACAAAAAATATATTCCAAATAGCAGTCGAACGGGACTAAAATACCCAAAGAAAAAAAAAATATATATATAACATCAAGCAGCTTATGATCGTGACTCTTTTATAACCGATNAAATTCATTTTTACGTTTTTGGTAGTATTCATACAACGGAACATTTAAATTTTAATTTAAATCAAATTATAATTATTATTAACTACGGGAAACATACAGAGAAAAATAGACTCCAGAGCCGGGATTTGAACCACGGGCCTCTAAATACAAGTCTAGCGCTCTACCAACTAAGCTACGCTGGAGAATAATTTCCTCTGACGTTATTGATACCTTTTCTCAAATTTAAGCTTTCAATTTTTCACAAGTCTGAGAAGTCAACATTAATGACATAGAACTAGACCGAGAAATAACGCTTATAAATTCATTTTTACTTAGAGGCCCGTGGTTCAAATCCCGGCGCTGGAGTCTATTTTTCTCTGTATCTTTCCGTAGTTTTGATTTAAATTAAAAATCAAGGAAAAGACAAGAAGACAGACAATTCAAGGTGATTTTTACCAGCACATTTTTTAAGGTTTAATCTTAATCTTCTTTATAACATGTTCTATGTTTTTTATTTTGATTGTTAAATTAAATATAAAATTACAATTACAGGGCTGATAAAAAATTTGGGAAAAAAAGTTATTTTGTTTCAACATCTCTGATTAATAAATTAGATTATGGGTAATCCCTTAGAATTTTTTGATTACATCATAAAAATAAAATTATATTATACACACAATATGAGAGAAAAAAACATTTAATTATAAATTTGAAACTCTCTATGGGTCCCATATTTTCCATTAGTGAGTCAGCATCAATAATTATTAGTAGCTTCTTTTTTACGTTAAAATGGCCTTTGTGCTTATAACTTAAGCCACTTTACATTAAAGCTGTTATTGTATTAAAATTAAATTTCTTAAAACAAAGTATTACTCAGTAAAAAATTGCATATTTAATCAGATCCAGATTAATTTAAATATGTATCTGAATACTGAGCATAAACAATGTATTTTTAAAAAAAACTGAGTTCTAAATTACCATTAATATCATTTAGTCAATTACTATTGTATTATTTAAATCATATTATACCTGACTACAATTTTTCGAAATAGTGTATCAGCAGTTATGTTGCCTGTATGTATAGGCACAATGTTGACACCAAGGTGCCTGACTTCATGGTTAAGAGCTGAACTGGCACCTACCACAGCATGTCTTGCAGCAGCATAGGCGACTGCACCTGTGCCACTACCTTGGCACTCACCAGAGAGACCCAGTGTAAGCATCCGACCTAGCAATAAGGAAGATCAGTAATATCACAGTTATAAGCTTATTTTTTACTAACCATAAATTATAATTAATCTAAGAACACAACTCTTCCTTAATTCTTAATATGAATATTAAGAATACATGTGAATCTGCGCCAGCTTGGGGCAATTCAGCCATTTCAGCCCAGTAGTCAAATTTAAATAAGTAAGACATATTATGGTGTTTGGAAGATATCTTATTTATTTATTGTTTTGTTAGGGTGTCAGACAACTAGGTCATACACACCCAATACAAGGCATCAAATAATTCAGAAATTAGATCGAGAAAAGGAAGATATCTTATTCTCGTTGTCGAATATTTAAATTATCCCCAGCATCGCTGAGAGAGAGGCAATCCTGTATATTAGGGTGGGTCGAAAAAACAAAATTTTAGAAAATTCAAAAAACGCCCCTCCAGAAACTTGCCATATGGGAAGAAAGTCGCGAGGAAAAAATTTGAGCCAAATCGGACTTCACTTAGGTCTCCCGAGGGGGGCTCAAAGTTTAGGAATTTTTGAAATTTGGAAAAATCACAGGTTTAACTGGGTTTTTTGACATTTTTGCGATCTAAACTACTTTTAATATATAATTAATGTATATGTTCGTGATCTACGATGCTTATTGTGTAATAAAAACCCTTATCATAATATGTAACTTTATTATTTTTTATTATAACACATGACATATATAAATGACTGCTTGAAAACTATAAAATTTTAACATTTTTTCCAGCTCTTAGCTAATTTTTATATTTTAATTAGTATAAAATCAAAACTAATTACCAGAGCTCACCACGTGGAGGTGGCTGATTTCGAGCTCCACATATAGTCCCCCCTCCTACCCCCCATTGATTTTTTTTTTTTTAATTTTGAAATTTTGACACTCATATATAAAAACTATTTACAAACATATTATACATATTTTTATTTACTCTACTATTTTATTTAAGTACAATTTAAGAACAAAAGTAAGTTCTACGGAATATTTTAAGTCAATTTGAGGCTTCCAAGCATCTGGAACTGCTGCTATGATCCCTGCTATGGAAATTAGTTGTGTTAGCGGAGGTTCCGTCACTTTTATTGAGCTCCAGTTTATCATTTCAACATAACTCGTAGCGTCAAAATTAATTTTTGGAACTAAAATTTCTCGCAGTGAAGATTCTCTTCCATCCTTCCTTTCTTATTTCAATATTCTCATCAGTAGATTTTTCGAGCAATAGATTTTCATGGTGTGCGAAGTAGCCGTTTCTTTGAATTACCGGATCTACGTCTTTCTTTAGTTTTTTACTCAGATAACGGCTGGTAGATATATTGTTAAATACATTTTGTGATCCTTTAAAACTATAATTGTTAATTTTAATGGTAAACCATGTTGGCACATAAACTTTTTAAATATAATTCAAAAGAGTACACAATTCTTGGGACGGATAATCGTTAGAAATATAATACTCTAAAACTTTTTTTGATTGACAATTTAATCGTGTCATCCTTCCTAATATCAAAGTATAAACCTGATAACACAATATCATTTGTTTCTTCCAGTTTCTTAATTTCGTTGAACTTCAGTTATTTCTCTCTACGAATTTTGCTGTGATCAATGACTCTACAAGAACTGTCTGGTTGTAAAATTCCAGCGTCATTGAGGGCCGCAAAGCTTATCACTGCTGCCTCTCTTTTTGAAACTCCTGTTCTTATGGCTACTTCTGCTAAAGTTGGAAGAGATATCCTCATTTGAGAAGTAGGTGCCTCAGAAAAAATACTTTTTTGCAAGCAACGGATCTCAAACTCAGAATCAGTGGTACTGGTTAGAGTATCAGACGAAGAAGATAGTGTTTTGGCTTCATTAATATTTTTTTTAGTCTCTCTTTCTTGTAGCTGAGTGATCTCTTTCATTTCGAAGGCTCTTCTCCTTTATTGATCTGAAATCTTAACGTCAATTTTTCGGATCACCATATTCTTTGTTTTCTTTGATCAATCAAAAAATCACGGGTCGTTTTGTGTAACTTTTTTTTTCTCTAGCACACGTGCAAAGGTAAAAATCCTTACATTTGCAGGCACTTACGCAGAACAATTTTTGCGAATCTTCAACAAATTGTTTTATTTTATTAGTATTGGAATTTGGTATATTTGCTTTTTTCAATGCAGTTTTCTTTATATCTTCATATTTTTGTGGTATTTCAAAAGGCGGTCGATCACTCTTGTCTGTGAATTGGCGGGAATGGAAGCTTTTAACCAAATTTGAACAATTTTTTCCAAAAAAAGATTTTTTTTTTTTGTGGTAATAATAGATTTTTTGTATATAATATGTCATGTGTTATAATAAAAAATAATGAAGTTACGTAGTATGTTAAGGGTTTTTGTTATAAAATAAACATTGCAGATTACGAATATATACATTAAATATGTATTAAAAGTATTTTAGCATCCAAAAATGTGAAAAAAAAACCCTGTTAAAGCTGCGAATTTTCCAAATTTCGAAAATTCCTAAACTTTGTCCCCCTCTCGGGATAGTCTATTTCGTATAGTATATAATAGTTAGATTTTTTTTTTAATTTAAATGATATTGATATATGACAAGTGACAAAATTTCAAAATTAAAAAAAAAAAAAATTAGAGGGGGGTTAGGGTTGGAAAGGTGGAGCTCGAAATCAGCCACCTCCACGTGGTGAGCTCTGGTAATTAGTTTTGATTTTATACTAATTAAAATATAAAAATTAGCTAGGAGCTGGAAAAAATGTTTAAATTTTATAGTTTTCAAGCAGTCATTTATATATGTCATATGTTATAATAAAAAATAATAAAGTTACATATTATGTTAAGGGTTTTTATTACACAATAAGCATCGTAGATCACGAAAATATACATTAATTATATATTAAAAGTAGTTTAGCACGCAAAAATGTCAAAAAACCCAGTTAAACCTGTGATTTTTCCAAATTTCAAAAATTCCTAAACTTTGAGCCCCCCTCGGGAGACCTAAGTGAAGTCCGATTTGGCTCAAATTTTTTCTTTGGGACTTTCTTCCCATATGGCAAGTTTCTGGAGGGGCGTTTTTTGAATTTTCAAAAATTTTGTTTTTTCGACCCACCCTACTGTATATGCTCATACATTACTACTCCTGTTACAGAGGGGAAAAAGTGGATTACCAACTATTCTGATTTTCATTAAATGATTCTGAAGATACTTGCGACCAGTTTCAAACCTGAAGCAAGCAACTTCTAATATCCATGGAAGATTTAATAGAATTCTTTTGATTTGGAGTGGTTAAGCTTTCATAGCTTTTGTTTCTTCGATTATTTTTTATAGTCCTGGTCCTGTTGTGTCTAGATTTTATGTTTTAATGCCTATTTAGAGTAAGTTTGATCTTGGGTTGGGTTGGGGCATGTGAAAGGCTTTTCTTTTTCTTCTCATTATAAAAAGTAATATAAATCCCATAATATCTCATAACATAAGTTTATTATTAAGCATTTTTAAATACATGTTCAAGAGGTGATTGTCAAATTAGATATACTTTAATTAATATCTCAGTAATATTTGTGTTTAAATAGCCTACATTTACGATTTTTTTAAACACAATCGTGGGAACCCTTGTCGAGAAAATTTGCAGTGCTAAAATGCATTTCTTCAATTTAACCTTAAGGTATTTTTTTTTAAATATGTGCCAAATTTAATTGAAAACGGCCCCGAAAAAGTAGTTTAAAAAACAGCAATTTCACTAAAATCGAATTTTCGCGTCATCCTAATATTTATATATAGAGATATATACTACCCCCCCCCCCTCCATCCTCTTTAATAAAAACGCGGGAAAAATTATTCATCACAAACGGTTAAAAAAACGGCTAAAAAAAAATTATAATATTAGTTATTTAAATAAGAATTTAACCATAATATTAGTTTTCTACACGGAAAAAATATAGCACCTATATAAGGAAGTAACGTCATGACGTAATTGGTGAGAAGTCGGGTTCGATTACCTGCCGAGGAGGAAATATTTTCACTGTAAATTTGGGTAAAATATTTTGCAATAATTAAATCAAACTACGAAAATCCGAAACAACTAAAAAATGGGAAATTACCGGACGAAGAAATTATGCCAGATTTTTAGTTAGTTCTTATGAATAAAATTATATCCGAATACACATCTAGTTTGAAACAGCAAGAAGTAAAAAGAGATATAACTCAGGTGCACTTTAAGAGGAAGAAGTTATGTAACTACATACTTCTAAGATTGTATACCATGTGTTTTTAAGATTTCTTTGGATACGCTATCTACTGTCCACATCTTATTAGTACATTAATTGGCTTAAGTCTTATGCACACTAAGCCAACGTGACAATAAGTGCCAAATGACAAAATAAGCAAAAAAGAAGGAAAAAGCTACACCAATGATAAAATACTAAATACTTATTATTTTCACAACAATGAAGCTCCAAAAGGGATTTAGAGAAAAAAAAAAAAAAGGTTTTGTTCATGCATAATTAAAAAAGTCGAGAGCGTCTTATGAGCTGCTAATGCTCAAAATGATTGTATAATTCACACTTACGGGTAGTTAAACACGTGGGGAATGGAATTCAAAAATCTAATTTTATATGGCGCTTTATGTCCACCATTGGATGTGCAAGACTGTAGATTACTTTCATATCCTTTAAGCGTTAAAAGCTGAAATTTCTCTTTTAAGGCCGAGGGTATTCTCCCGGGCGGCAATCTTGTTTGTTTTTGTACAAATTATTAAAATTTATATTGTTATAAAATAAAAATTTAACAGTTTCCTTGCTAGAGGAACAGATTACCTCGCGTCGATTTGAGCAGGGGTAAAAACGCTCTGGCAGTCCTCAGTGTTCCAATTACGTTTACTTTAAACATCGCTTCCCACTGACAGCTTTCTTGAACTTCAAGCCTGCCCTTCACAGCTACTCCAGACGTGTTTATAACCGCCCAAAGACCTAAAACACATAAGAAAAATATGATTATAAACTGCACATTGCACACAATATTAGCATGAAAACTTATTAACAGCTGGTTTATGGCTATCGAAATTATTTTATGTTAATATAAAACACACACATATAATAATATGTGGTTGAATAATATAACATAAACTTATATACAGGTATCAGGAAACTCTATCATAAAAGCGAGCTTAATGCAATAAATATATACATACATACATACATATTTAATAATAACCAAACAGTTAATTATGATGAATTGATAGTTAGAGGACGATTGTAATGCAAAGCCGTGCGTAGTGGGAAAGAAGGGTGCACTTTTCTACAATTCCTTTACACGCATCCCGGCTATCTCCATTACAACTACATACTATAAAATATATCACATCCCAGCTCAAAACCTTATGCTTGTACAAGTTGAAATTTTACATGCCTGTTTCCAGTGGTACTTTAGACAATGTATATGGAGTTTTATTAAAATCGTTACGTTAGAACGTAAGATATCGGTAAAAACGTTGTTTTCTCTATTTTAAACGCTTAGTTCAGCTTTAATTATTTATCGATCTTTATCACTTCATTGCGGTGCCACTGTTGATTTGAATTAAGTTCTATTTGTAAAAATTGTTGTCTCAACGACTAGGTGATGTAAGAACCTTTTCCCGTCCTATAATTCAAATTTACAATTTGAAGCTCACGTTTACCTGTGCATTGCGCGAGAACTCATGGTGGATAACGCTGTTCATCAAAATTAGCCTGAGGAAAAGGAAAAAATTAATTATTAAATATTATAATTTTGATTATATACAGTGTGTCCCCGGATCGACGCATGAATAGGTGAAAAAGACTAAACATTTTTGAAGTAAAATTTCATCTTCTGGGGTTCAGCCCTGCTTGGATAGAAACTAATGTATGTCATAATTTAAGTTTCGGAAAATTAAGTATGTCTTGGAAATTTACATAATAGTTATTTTGCCCACTAGTAAAGTGCTTCTTCTCTAGGAGATACGAAAAAATGTTATTAGAAAAAGTTGTTCAGAAAGAAAAACTGAGTAAGAATACAAAATTTGAAAACGCTCCGCCTACTTTGATATATTGCATTATTTACC
>KZ651186.1:351139-361904 GCA_001010745.2 Gerris buenoi | reverse complement strand
AAAAAAAAAAATGAAGAGAAAAAGTTATTTACTGGTGGAAGTAAGGAAGAGGTAGGCGTAGGGCCGTAGAGGGCCAAAGTAATGAACTTAACTTCTATCAGGTTATACATTATTATAAACAAACAAAGTTTCAGGTAATTAATCGTGTAAGGAAGAAAAGATAAAAAAACAAGGTGGCGAGTAAAAGTCAGCACGCTAAAACTCAGGTAAAACTAGCTGTTGAGTTGAGCAACGCTAAATCCTCTTCCGCGGAAATGAAGTTAAGCAATAGAACTCCTTACAACACTCCTTGGTCAATCATAATTTTTAAACCTTTATCAAATAATAATCATAAATTAATGACATTGTTCCATTTTTTTTATTTATAATAAGTAGGTTTAATCATTCGTTTTATTAACTACTAAAGAACCATTTCCCCTCGAATTAATTTAAAAAATAATTAATAGAAGTTGAAAAGCACTTGCCCTAGTTGAATTACTGTTACAATAATAAACAACAGCTCTTTCGAGAGAAACTGGGCAGTTTTGTTTTTATTTCACTTGAGGCAGTACAGTTATAAATTTGAGGCCACAGTAATTTTTGTTATTGAAAAAGCTTGTAGTGTGAAAATGAGTTAGACGGTGACCAAGGCCCTTAACCATTAGTGCTCCAATGTCTCTGTATATCAGGCCTGAAAAAATGTCACCTTGATGAATTTTCTATCGAGGACATCAATTGTCGTTTTAGGTCGATATCGGAAAGTTACCTCCTTTGTTTTTACAATAGACGAGAGGTGCGGAACAGGATAAAGCACTTTGTGAAGATTTTATAGGCGATGGCGATGGCGACGACGGCTGCCAGAAGAGGCATTAGTTACGCCAGCCCCTGCGTGCTTGCTACGCCACTAAAAGCAAGACTTTCACTCAGGAGTCGAGTCCAAGTCAACTCCGCCCCTTTAAAAGGCCCGATGTGCTGTGCTATCTTACACACTATGTGCAAACAAAGAACCGCTCTACTGCGCAGGCTCAATACACCGCGTTACTATTCAACTAAAACTTGTTTGAAGTGGATATATAAAACTGATTACTGATTCGGGATTAGTGAAAGAGTCCGATGATAGAACTCTGCTTCTCTATACCATTATTCACTGAAGTTATGAAACAAAGAATGTAGCACATTAGTATAGACACAAATGAGACAGATAAAGAAAATCAAGATCCTTATTAATGGTTCAAGTCGCAATTGAAAAACAACAATGGTGCCAGGATACACTTTAGCATTGTTTTAAGTTTGGAAATACCAATTGATTTTTTTTTCTTCAATATTTAATAGGAAATACATTTAACTGGATGTACCTTCATTAATCAGATGAAATATTGAAACTGAAAATTTTCGTATTTACAGTAATAACCTGAGTAATACCCTTCAGAGTGAATTTAATTTAACACCTCTACTCCATTTGTTAAATTTCATCAGTAAATCAATTTTTTCCGTCAAATTGGCTTTTTGAAATACATTCACCCATAATTTTTACGAAACTTGTTAACAATGATTTTTGATATATTTATATGTGTATACAGGATGACTGGCGGTGCATTTATAAAAAAATGAAGTATAAGTTCTTCTTCGCCTTAGGGACTACAAAAAACGCTTTATCAACCATGAGTAAAATCCTAATCGTTCTTCCATGAGGTCAAATTTTATGATTTTTTTTTTTTAAGATTGCATGTCTTTTGCTCATAAAAACACTTATTAATCTTATAACAAATTTTTGGTTTCGTTGTAAAGCTGAAAAAATTCCTATAAGAAAAGTGTAATTTTAATTGCCATACCCTCATATTACATTAAAAAATAAAATTAAAAAAAATCAACTATTTGTGGTTCCATAACTTAGTAAAGAGCCGAGCTTAAACTTCGGACTTCAGGAAAAACTTTCTTATTTACTATAGTTTCGATCAATATTGATATTATTACCCATTCATACGGCGAAATTTGTTGCCATTATACTAAACCTATCTTGTTTTTTATATGAAAAATGCCAAGATTGATTTATGGCCAGTCACCCTGTATTATATGTTTATATATAGACTTTTACATTGTTTATTGATTGACATATAAGATTATAAAGTTATATCACAAATGATTAGACTCATATGATAGGCAGTAGATACACGTGTAGTTACAACAAATCTCGATCCGCTCTGATACATTATCATCTTAAAAAGAGAAACAATATGAACATGATAGACATCAAATACGAATTGACTGCTCCAATAATTTCAATTCAATCTTTGACGTGATTTCAAAGAATAATCACTTATAACTACAACATTTCAAAAGTAAAAATCATCCCGTGAGATAAAATAATTAATAAAACAAAATAATAAGTTATTAGCTGGCTATAATTGCAATCATGCAATATTTTCCATTTGTTTGAAATGTCTTCGTAGATGTAGCTTTATGTGACATAACTAAGATGCAATTGGTATTATTATAATATGTGAGACATAGCGAAGTAAGAGTTGTGTCATGTATATGAAACTGAATGCAAGTGAACGCATATCAGGGTGTTGTCGACACGGAGACCATTCTAGCCGCTGATATTTCGCAAGTGTCACATCATCCTATCTGTCCTCCTTCACGCTCTGTATATACCTCTTGGACACTACGTAATAGTAAGAAAAAATAACAGGCTCGGTTCTAGACTCGTATTGTCCTCAAACAAGATAAGGATCGCGAAATTGCTTTTCCCAGCAATAATAATTGATTATTTTTTACAGCCTTTTCGTCACAAATCATAAAATGTCGCAAACATTGTCAAAATAATCAATTATATTATTAAGATTTTATGATAATAAATTAATTTTTTAATTTTGGAAAATAAATAAAACTCATAATCAATGCACTCTTTATGCAGCTCATTAAAACATTTTCGTTGATATTGTTATTTTGTAGTGCTGTTTAAAACCGTGATTTGATCAAATATACATATTTATTATTTATTGATTACAGATAATTAATAATAGCATGAAATTATTTTTTACACTCTTTATAATACATACTTCACTTGTCTCCAAATCTAGTCATCTAATATAAAACTTGCCCAAATTACGTATTCCTGATGACAATGCAATAATCTGTCATTATATAGCTGATTTAAATAACTATTATTTAAATAAATAATTAATTAGTTTGTCTCCAAATCTTGTAACCTTAATTTGTCTACCTTCCCGAAACCTATAGAAAGCTGAAACTTGCAATGATTATGTATTTACAATGGAAATACAATAATCATTCATTAGTTAATTGAGTTGAAATTATTGGTTTAACAAAATCTTTAAAGGGCATCATCAAATATTCTTTTTTAATAAACTTGAATGATCCTCTAAAAATAAACAAAGAAAGCAATGCACATTTTTGTTAAACGAATGGGAAGAGTAATATTTCATCCCAAATTTCGAGCTAAAATGAATTATTTGATTTCTCCTTGAGGTATGATTTTCATGAAGATGTATGCCAAATTTCATGAAAATTAGTGCAGCAGTTTTGTTGGCAGATGTTTTTATAAAATAAAATTTCTCTTTTTTTGTGGACACAGGGGACTTTAAAACGTGTAAATCTATCCTAACCAAATACTCTTTCCGTATATATAAAGTATATAAATGAATCCTGAAATAATTGCAGAAATTAGGCGATAATGGTTTAGGTTCTCCGCTTTCACTCCAGTGACTGTTAATAGGAAGCGATACGACATTATTATGAACAATTAATAGCTTTATCTAAAATTTATGATGCGTGATATATTCCAAGTGTCTGCCAATTTGATATCAATTTTATATTTTACCTCTTTAAATACGTTATGGATCATTTGCGTTTAAGAAGTAGAAAAATGCGCTGATATGCATAAAAGAAAGTACGAGTTTTAAGGCTCGGGTACAAAGAAAACTATGGCGGCTTATGATCAGAATAAATATCGTTAAAACGGGTAAAATTTAAATGCTTTCATTAAAAATTACGACGAAGGAACATGAATATAATTTATTTTTTAGGGGACAACATTATAACTGGGAAATTGTGGTTTATATATTACCGATAATTCTTCTTCAACATTCCTGCAAATTGCTTCCTTGAATCTGTTTATAGTCCAGGAAAAGAAGCATTTTGGCTTGCAATTCTTTCGTCCTACATCGATTTACTTGAAATTTTGACATTAGGTAGGGAATAGCCCAAGGATCAAAATCTATATCATGCTGGGGGGCGCTAAGACCCTGGGGGTAGTTGCCACCCTATCTCGGGGGTGGAATTTTTTCAATTTTTTTTAACCACAGGAATCGATAGAAAAACTAATTCTAAGTAAAAAATGTTCTATACATTTTTTTTGTAAAATTAATATTTATCGAGTTATTCACGATTGAAAGTAACAGTTTTTCGACGAAAAATTTAACGTTTTTGGTTGTTTTTTCTCAAATATCTCGAACAATATGCATTTTATCAAAAAAACTGTAGATAACAAAATTGTAGCCTATAAAAAAACTAAGAAAATCCTTATTTTATAATTCCTGTACCAGCAATACGGATCGAGCTACTGCTTGTTAACTGTTAGCTTTTGTTCGCCAAATGATACATTAGAGAGATTCAGAGTCAAATAGAGATAAAACTGTGCATTGTACAAGGAAAACTTATAAGAGTTTTTTTAAAGTTCATAAAAAGACCTTTCTTTTCCCAAAAAGTAGAAGTCGATAGCATCAAAATTAAGCGAGTTACGATGAAAATAAGGTTGGTCCCTACATTTTTCTACGAAAAAATCATTGAAAACAACCCCTTAATTTCCACCCTAATTAAAATTGATCGTCGCCCTTCAGCGATTCTCTTTATTTATGTGTTATTAATAGATCCTAGAAGTTTGACCAATTTAAAATGCTTACTTTTTGAAAAATGGGACTTTAAAGTGAAAAACGATTTTTTGCGATTTCGTAAAAAATGCTCTTTTCTTCAAAATAACTCCAGAAATACTGAAGATACGAAAAAAAGCTAGAGAGTTAAATTGTAGCTTTTTTAATTGCAAAGATTTTCCATCAATTAGATTTTCTTTACAATCAAAAATTGGCGAGATATGGCCGTGTAAAACCTCAATTTACGAGTGAGCACCACCTTATTCGAGCCCTTTAAACTCACCCTATTTTAAAACTAAGGGATTTAAAGGGATTTCATTTACATAGCCTTGTAGCTTTTGAAAACCCCTACCAAATCTATGTCGGATGAAATTTTTATCATTAAAAATGAAGGAGCTATGCTTAAAAAACCAAATATAATTTTTTCGTAAAATTCGAAAATTTAAAAATTGTCGTGATAAAAGGCTGTCTACGGAAAAATCTAGGCTGATTTTTTTTTGTGGATCACATGGGACACATTAGAAAAGATTAACCCCAACTTTTTGGGAGCACCCAGACGGCACGGCGTGGCGGAAGTACGGGGTACAATAGTCAAAATAGTAGAAACCCTTCATGATGAATGTTGTTGGAAAGCTCTTTAAGAGCACAGTAATTGTTGTTATAACACTTTTGTCATATTTTTATTTAAGAGGGGGATAAAATGGGAAAACAGGAAAAAATGGTTGTTAATTTTTTGTATCAAACATTTTGATCCGATATGAATGAATATTGGTATAGGTGCTTTAGTTGATGTCAGAAACAAGAGAATGAATTAATTCGTGTCGTGCACATTTAATTCTTTGGGTACAAATGGTACCGGGGTATCGGAAAGACTCATGAATTAACTTGCTAAAATGAAGAAGCTGAGTCAGAAATTTAACTAGAGGAAAAAAAATAATTTCACCCCTCCACCCCATTTGTCTTCTAAATGATTGATCAGGAGAAAAAGTAAAAGTAGGCAGAAAAAGAAGGATTGCCAACTTAATTATTTCATGAAAATTAGATAGTAGTTAAGTAGTTAGGCTAATGTAGTAAAGTTGTTGAAATCAGCTTGGCGACACTGCTTTTGGACTTTATTTATTATTGTTTTTAAACCTGCATCTAATTAACCTTCTATTTGAATTTAATTGCAGTCATATTTGTTTTTGCTATTAAAGAAGCTATTATTTTGTGCTATTAAAAGTGGTAACAATTTTTGTTTTATTTCGTTCAATTTTACTTTTTTTTCCTATTTATATCTATTACAGTAGTTTTTAGGGATTGCAGTGTTGTAAGGGGTGGTTTTTAAGGAATGAAAATTTGCTAAATAATGAAATTGATAATATTTTAGGCAGCTCATTTAAAAATTTAAGAACTCAGTCAAGAAATCAATTTTTTGGGTAATTTTCTTAATTTTTAATTAAGCTTCAGTAGGGGTTGATTTATGAGGGTTGAAAAGATGCCATATGAAATTAGTACATATTTTAAGCAACAGCGTTCTTAAATTAAAAAATATGATAAATTAATCATTTTTTAGGATAAATATTTTTTTTACATTAAGCTCTAACAAGGGTTGATTTTTTGAAGGGTTGAAATATTTTGAAATTGTGTTCTAACGCATAAAACAATCATTATTTAACTAATCCAAACTGAATTTTACCCATCTTAAGCTTTAAAATGTTACTGTATAAGTTTTGGAAATTAGGGGTAGTTTTCACCCCTAAAAAATTTTCAGCGCCCATCGGCTTCATATAGATTTTGAAGTAGAGGGTAAGATGAGCCTAATTCCAAATTTTTATGCAAATCTATGCAGGACGAACAAATTGCAAGGTTTTCCCATTTATTGAGCTTCATTTACTGGACTAAAATATAGAATTTATAATGCATCATAACGATAGGTTGCTTGTCAATTAAAAGGCATACCGAGTGAGTTAGTTCTAAATTAAAGGTGATAGTTACAGATGCTAATGGTGTAGAGTCCTTGAGATTTTTCTAAGGTGCGTGTCCATTATTCGCTCGGATAGTAGCGTCCTTGCCTTGTTGTACTCGTATAAGCAGGCTACATTCAGTCTCTGGACTGTCCTAACCATAACCACAGGCTTAATAACAAGCTTAATAATCTAAACATGTATGACCATCATTATGACACGATTCTACTTCTAACTAAACCACAGCCACATAATACAAACTTCAACCACCAGTTGGGACAAGGATAAACAATAAACGATATACATATTTACGAGATATAAATAATAATATTTATAAGAAAGAACTGCCTTGGTACTACCCCCTACTTTCCCTGGAAGAGAAAGCCAAGAATTCTGAAGGTTCAATGCCGCTATGAAATTGGATTGAACTTTGAACCAAGATGATTCGACCCTAGAGGATTCCACGATAAGAAATACCTGCACATCCTCTAGGAAACGAATGCTTTGTTGGAGACATAATAAATTGTTATTAAAACTGAATTTTTAGACATAATAGTATGGAACTGAAGAGTAAAAGTAAGTTGACTATAAATTCCAATTCCAAATGTTTATTACATGATATTTCTATATGATATGATATTTCTAGCAGTATAATACGAAATTTTTTCAGAGTGAGTTCCACAACATTTAGATCTATAAACCTCCAAAACTAATAGTAAAATTAGAATATTTTTTTTTGTTATAGTAGGTACACATCGGAACAAATCTTAAGAAAGGAAAAAAAAATTACATTTATTAATTGGGATATCTAAAAATTATTTCAAATATCAACGGTTGGTATGAGAAGCTGGTATTTATGGTTTATCCTAACTTAAACAATTCAAAAACCACTTTTAAAATTGCGAAGATTAATAATAATAATTTGGTGAATTTAATTCGTATATATTTGAATCCCAATTCTATTATTATGCAAAAAAGTATATTTAACAAGTTTAAAATATATAATTTGTTTTTATTGGATTATTGCATTAAATTATGCCAATTAAAATCGTGGGTAAAAATATAATTTAAATAAAAAGTAAACAATATATTTGTTTAACATTATTATTTTAAAATTTATTATTAGGTATCAACCTATAATTATCAAGTAACGCATAAGTTATTCACGCAAAGTGGGCTTAAAGCCAAAAGTTTCTGCAATTTTCTGAGATAGACTGTACAAGGAAATTAGATTTCAGAAATCATATGACGGATTCGACTAAAATACAATTATGTATATGACTATTCTGGAAAGCGGTTAGAACAACGATTTGATAAACGAAAAACATACATAATTTAGTCTGAAGTCAGTTACAGGAATCGAAGCTTTTATATTACCGTTCCAAAGTCGACAAGAGAATATTAGTGTCATGGAGTAGGTTTGTTCGCGGTGAAATGCCTTCATGTTGAGTAACGCTATGCACAATGTACAAGGGTGTTTCACTTTGTAATGGGTACACTTCGGGCACGTACCGAATACAAAGAACAGTAAAAATCTGTGAGGAGGGAACAACGCGCCATGTAAGCGTTTTACAAAACTACCCAACTACAAAAGGCATCGTTTTACAAAGAACTGATTTATGCAAGTGTCAAGATTTTAGAAATCTGTTCAAGTACCACAAATGCCAGAAATAACTCACGGATGAGAAAAATACGAGACTGTTAAACAGTAAATGCAAGTCGCTATAAGCTTTACACATATACCTAATAGCATTATATTAATTGCATAATGCCAAAGCCTTCTGCTATTAAAAAAATAGTATTCCTTTAAACAAAAGCAGCCCCATTTCAAATAAAAGTTGGAAACAAAACCATTAATTCGACTCTTTTAATAAAAATGTCACAAGTTAATTATACTTCTTTAACAACTTGTTTTGTTTAATCTAGAGGTTACTAGTGATTGTGTTTTTACCAGTACCAAGGTTCAAGCGCTAAAGACAAAGTTTCTTTGATTTCCAGGAAGGTTAGCCCACAGCCCAAGCCCAAGCTACACGTAAAACATGATTAGGAGAAAAAAGAAAAAGTTCATAAGAGCGTCAAATGGTACAAGGTTTGTTATGATAAAATTGATTTACTATATAAAAAAAAATAGCGAATGGGTTTGTAAAAAAAACCAACTCAAAGTTCAATTTAGTTCAAGCTCAATCATTTATAGATTATAGATGACATATAAAATGGTTGTTTTGGAAGCAGGTATGTGACTGTGGCACAACACAGGTAATTATAGGTCTAATGCCCCCAACGGTTATCTCAGTCGAGTTTTTTTCGCAAGCTCAAAGTATGTGTTGGTTACTTTGCGCAAGATTCACTGCCTGATCGGCGTAGAGTAATAGCCTGTTTCTACACAAGTATAGTTAAGCCCAGTCATTCAGTCTCATTCCAAATATGGAAGTCAAGTAAATCGACCACTCTCTTTTGAAACACTATAAATATAATGTGTCCTGTAGTTATTGAAATATATCCTTTTTTTTAGTTAAAAAGCCAATTTAAAATTAGCAACCCGAAACCGTACTAACTGAGTTCTCACGATCAATCCAGCAAATACTTAGTAAATTGTTAGTATATTGTGTAAATAATAAAAAATACACATATTTTTTAAATATATCAGAAGAAACTGATGTTTGATTATATAGCGGTTCTTAACATTCTTATTTCAAGCAAATTCTTTAAATTTAACTATTTTTATTATTTTTTTATTTTTAGCAAATCTAATTAATCATTTTCATTTGCTGTTAAGCTGAATGGAAGTTTCATTAGAGAAAGAGATTTTCTGTTGAATTTTAGCACTCAACTCTCAAGTGTAAAATAAATTTCCCACAACCTTGATATTTAAAGAGATTAATTATTGCCTTTCGATTATTTGTTGGTAATTTAACAATAAAAATTAAGGCGATCAACGGGATAAATATATTTACAAGTAATATTGCAAAAACCTCGTTTAAAATTGAAGAATTTTATTTTCTTATATACTTATATACGAAATGAAGAATTATTGTGGCGAAAATTCGAATTTCAATGTAGATGGATTTACACATTTTGAGGCCCCCTAAGTTTAAGTGTTTTTAAAAAAATAAAAAAAATAAATAAAAAAATAAAAATGTCTGTTTGTATACACTACGCAAACGTTTCGAGCCAAAAGCCAAAACTACTGATTTTGATGAAATTTGGCACAAAGGTGCAGATATATCATATCCCAAGGCGAAATCAAGAAATTAATTTTGAGCTTCAAATTTGGGGATGCTACCCCCTAAAAAGCTAAACCCTTTTTAAATATGTTTACAAATAAATCAATTACTCCTAAATCAGTAATTATCGGATTGAAATACAGTATCATTGTCTAAATGAGAATGTTTATTTTTTCCGATTAATTATAGATCTAGCTAAAATAAAGTTTATTGCTGGAAATCAAAAACGAAGTGTAAATAATCACATACGTTATAAAAAATATATTTAATAATACATTAATTTAAATATTGGTTTAAATAAGGTCTCTCGTCTCTTTCTCTTTTTATGAGAAAGTTTTGTGCAAGTTTGTCGGACCGATTTATTTTTTAAATAAGCAAAATAATTAATTCAATAATAAAAATGAAATGAAATATGAATGCATCAAATATAATATTTCAGTGAACGACGTGCTTCTAAGTAAAACAATTAGCTTGTTTAATATTTCTATTATTATTTATTTCTCTCGAGAGTGTGACCTTGAGGTTGGTTTCCATTATTCACATTTGATTTTTTTTTCACAGGTAATACCTGAATTGCCCTAATAAACAATGGATTGCTCTCACGGTCATACCTGACAGTAAATCAACACTATCTAGCAAGTAGGATAATCACATAAGGATCATTCTAAACTAAATATAATATACTCTTATTACAACAGCATTTTTAGGGTTTCGAGGTCGTCCT
>KZ651186.1:323562-337000 GCA_001010745.2 Gerris buenoi | reverse complement strand
TATAGCCAATCGAAACTAAGTAATATAGTAATAAATAACAATGCTAAAAATATATATATATAATAAATGAGAAAATAAACGTAATTAAAACAATTAGACCAACAATGGGCTAATTATGACCTACCATCCAAATTTCATAAAAATCTGAAAAGTAGTTTTTAAGATTATGTCTCGGAACCAAAAATGTACCCTGATGTCAAACGGATTTGTCTTTGAATTTTTGAAATCAGAGTAATCAAATATATTACATTTCTTCAAAACGATCACATAGCTTCCGTTGTTACCTTCGGTAAGCTCGAAAGCAAAATCAAATAAACTTTGACAGAATTAAAAAAAAGCGGGGGAGATTTAGCCATTTTGACAATAATAGATTGTAATGTAAATGCATAAAATGATTATATTAAACAAAATAGGACGCGAGGAAGCTAGCTAGGATATAGCTACAGTCATCATGCAAATTATGTATTAATAAACATTTTAAATTTAAAATAAAGAGATCCATCTTCTGCTGAGCTGAAGTCGTTTAGTTCGTTATTCTTAACATAAGTCCGCATGCTCTTTTATCTGTCTGTATCACATTCGTACATTCCATCTTATTCTATCCAATCCTGTCACTTATCTTTACCTGCTTTCATTGGTTCAAGTTAATAAATTATACTTTAATTCTTAATAGAGTGAGATTTCAGCGAATGACAAGTAATAAGGAACTAAAGGTAGTCATTCGTTTAAAAGTTATCTAGACAGCAATATATACAGCCTACATAGACGGAGCTAGCTTTTGTCTTTACTTTCTCTCACTGCAATTTGAAAGCACGTGTCCAAAATATTAGAAAATTTGCTCCATTGTTTTCCCAGAGAGACAATATTATTTCTGATATATTTAGTAACTAAAAGAAAATAATAACTATTTCCGTTTCTTTTGTTGCTAAAAAAATATATTACGTTATACCATCAACTTTTTTTCTTTAGAAGTAAAATATTAGCTGTTATATGTTCAAATAGAAAGTGGAAAAATTGATATAAGAAAAAGAAATTACTTTTCATAAAGAAAAGAAGTAGAAAAGGCTTCTAGACAAGGCATAAAGATTCTTTAGACCTACATATGAGTAAGGTAAGGTTAGAATTCATAAGGCTATTTATTGTTATCCAACAGATTGATTCAGTTGAAGAATAGCAACGATACACTTTCTCTCGCTGTTCTGTATTTTGTTCAATGTCACCTATGTACCATACATACTGTGACAAAACAAATTTAGTAAACCATAATGTCGAGAAAGATGTATGATAAAACAATGGCAAACGTATTGATGTAAATAAATGAATCTCGTTTTTCTTGGAGATACAATTATCGTGAGACAAATTTGCAATATTGACAATATAATGTACATCTACAGAGAAAGATAGGTGTGAGCTTCTAATCCAAGCGTCGGAGACTATTTTTTTCTATCTGTTTAACTTCTTTAATTATAATTTGTTATGTATATATATAAATAGATATATATATATATATATATAATTCTTAGTACTAGAATAAATACTTTCTCACGGATTCAAAAGAATCAGACGACATAAGAATTTAGACAGCCGAAATAGATAAGATGCTTACAATACATATTTTAATATAAGTCATAAAGGTTTAAATACTAAAACAAAAATAAATAAGAATTAATGACTATCTATTAATGGTATAGAAACTTTGTCTCCATCTGGAAGGATATTGTGAAGTTAATTGCTTCACTCTAGCCTGCCACTTATTTTCTAGCTTGTAAAAATATTCGTGTCAAGATCAAAGATAAACCGCAGAAGTTATCCAGTGGTTACAGAAAACCTAATACGCAGAAATAGCCCACACAGTCTATGTAAAAAGTTCTCTTTATACTCAAATAAAGATCTAGCAATTTTTCAATAAAATCTAGTTATTTTTATAAAAGAGCAATATTGTAATTTCAACTGGATTTAAAATTAATATTCTGAATGACCTTTCATATTAATGTTCTAGCGGTAGACGCAAAATATTTTTTCTTAAAAACAACTGATTTTGAAGGAATTTTAATTAAGTGACATGTCAGCGGAAACTTGAATTTGAGATACTTTCGGTCGGCAGGATCAACTGTGAAGTTGAAGGAAGAAAATAACAGTAAAGACTGGCCGAGATAACAACTTTGGAAAAGTGTAGGATTGAGTTGTGACCGGTATTAGAAAGTGTTGTGTCAGACATAGGGCACGCCAACCTACTCCTATTTCCTAGTTCTGTTAAAAACACTCAGATTTATCGCCGTTCCAGGGGTCAGAACGACTTTTTTGTAAAAGGACAATCTCTATGGTTTATCTTGCTTGAGTAGTCAAGCACTATAATTTGCGGTTTCAAAATAATATATTTTCTCCGAGTAAATCCTTATACTACATTGTATTATAAAATAAATAAAACCTTTAAAGTGTTTATTACAGCTTTTATCAATCATAATAAAACAAATACATCTTGTCGAATGTGTTCCGGTGGAAACAGTTCGATAAACTATTGCATTCGAGCATTAAACAATAATATAGTGATATGCAGTCAAGTGAAAGGAGCAGTCTGTGAAATGAGATGGTCAGGGAAGGAAACAGTTGATTTAATTGGTCTTGGAAACCCCAAAGTAGGGTATTACGCCCAAAAAAGCATAGTGTTCAAGATAATACACTCTCGGATATAATTCTTAGCACTGATATACATCAATCACAAGTGCATGCAGACACATACTCCAGCCAAGTGTATCATAGCGGTCATTTGCTATAAAGGTAGCCTTTAATAAGGTGTTCAGTATTGCGTAAATCAGCCAAATTGCAAAGGAATGACGTGAGAGTAATATCATTTAGAGAAATTATGGCAATAATAGACTGCATTATAGTCGTGCTTGCTTGCTGCCAATCAGCAGTCAGTTTCTTTTTTCCAAAGCTCTTAAGACATGGGGATAGAACCTGGGTTACAGGTTGTGACTTTACAAGTTGAAAATGTGTACCAGGTATTTTTCCAGTATTTAGAAGAAATAAACTGAGAAATACATAAAATATTCTTATTATAAACTAAACAATAATGCGCAAATAATAAAAATCGGTCCGAAACAACTTTCTCTTATATCAGTTCATAATTTCTTAGCACAGTGTTTTCCATTTATTAGTTTCGCGTTTTCGTAGGTACATTTAATTATTGTTGAACATTATATCAAAGTTCATCATAAAAAAAAATTCTACTTCGCGGGGAATCGAACTCGACCAATCGTTGTCCTCGTTTAAAGCTAGTTTCTTAGGAACTAGGTTTTCCCCGGAAAAAACGGCTTATATTATAGATTTATAATTTAATGGAGTATATTTTAGAAGATTTTAATCGAAATCGTCGGAAACGTGTTCAAGAAATAATTTTTGAAGGGTAGAGCCCCTAATTTTTGAGCTAAAGTTAATTTCGTCTGAGGGTTTGATTTTTCTAAACATATTTGCTAAATTTTGACTTTTTTGGACTCAGAGGACCCCTTACGTGTTAATCCATCAAAATCGAATTTTCGCGTCATCACAATACTCTCTTTTTATATGAAAAAGAAAAAAGGGTGTTTAGTTGGTCTGAACACACCGCCTACAAACTCTGTTTAGATAGACATAGCAAAGCATATGTGAGCCAAATATATCGGGTTAAAAAATAGCTAATAAAATAAAAGAATCTATCACAGCTTAGATTAGTGGGACAAATAATAAAGAATTAAAACATGAAACTAATCTTTCAAGAAAGCAAGCTAAAAAAGTATAAAAAAAATGCTAAAATCGTATATGAATTATGGGTCTATATAGGTATGTAAAATGGCTACGAATTGACAAGTGATCTCACCAGACATTTTTACAAGACGATAAACACCAAGGGTATCATTCTTAGCTCTGTTGACTAATGTGTATAATAATAAGTAGAGTTAATGCTGCTAAAGTATTAGGTATAAGGTACAGTTAGAGCCTATCGTTACCGTCCGATGAACAAGCAGGTCCTAGGTTCGACCCCTGTTTGGGACACTTGTTTTTTTCTGTAACCTTCCGTTTCACTGGTTTGAGACAAAGGAAAAGAACATCTACTATAGACGCCAATAAGAACAATAAAAAAAAAAAATTCTTGATCTATTACTAGATCCTGATTCTTCAGAAAAGAAGGCTACAGGAAAAAGGTTTTTTTTTATTTCCTAAATAAAATAAACTAAAGAAGTCAATTAGCCTACGACAAAAGTAGGCGAAAAGAAGGATATTTATCTCTCTCTCTCTCTCTCTCATAAACATTCTATGATACATAATATTATGTACTTTATCTATAGGTTGAAATTAATATAAATGAGCTGAATATTATTGAGGTAGAATTACTAATTTTCTATTAAAACTATTCACTGAATTGTTTATACTGCTTATGAAATTCTTTAGCCACTGGTCATAGGAAATAACAAGTGTTTTATAGACTAACCAAGGAAATCCCAGAAAATTTACACATCAATTGTCAAAAGGATAAAATATAACACAGTATATTTTAAGGATCAAAATTATTGTTGAATTAATTCTTAAAAAAGTAATTCTTTCTTAAAATATTCTTCGACAAAACCTAATGTCGACAGAGATTTTATGAAACTTAAACTAAAAATAAATTAAACTTTATCAGTTCACAACCAACTACAATCAATTTAATATTGATATCGGCTGTTGTAGAAAAACATTCGGCACATACACAAGCTCTCCAAGATTATAGCTAAATACAGGGGTCGGTAGAAAAACGTTTAAACTTCAAACTAAATAAAATAAAGAACGTAGGTGGTCAAGGAACTTATCCTTACAAAACATAAACCTATAAATGACAACATATTTTTTAAGTTCGGAGTTCGGAATTCACATTTGCTTAATAAAGTCCCTTATTATGAGATATTTCAAAATGTAAATAAAATTTAAACTTTCTAGGTTAAACTGTGGGAGATATGTGAACAAGGCACACACACACACACAGACGTACATCTATATTAAACGTATAATGAAATTCTGCAATAGGAAAAGAGACCCTTCTTAAGATACTAAAGTATAATATAGTATTATTATCATAATATTATTTTATCCAATTATTAGCACTATAAAGCTCACCAAAGTAGACTGAAGGGTATTGCAGGTACCAAGAATGATATTTATCAATAATATTTACCTGTAACAAAAAAGAGAGTTTATTAGTATAATTTATAGTTTCATTTATAACTACATTATGTTTAAAAAAGTACTAACTGAATTAAGATAAAATATTTATCATGTATAACCCTTAAAACTGTAAAAAACAGAAACAAAGAAAATATTCATTTTGAGTAAGCAATTCGAATTTTACGAGGAGAACTTTATCATAAAAAAATATTTTCACGTAGACAGATCTTTTTCAACATCCTCGAGTCATCCTCAGCCTTATTTTAATATTCCATATTAAAATTACGTTCGTGAGTCTTGTATTTATGATATTTTAATAACTACACATTTTTCTATATTTATTCTTTATCTCACAAGCATATATTAGTTCATTAATGCAATAACTCTTCTATCTTCTCATGCTTATTTTCTATTAAACTCGATTCTAATAATTGACCACTTCTTTACTTATGAAGAGATTAAAAATTAAACTATATAGGTAATAGGTAGTATATTCATACGACTTTTAGTAATAAATGGAACTATTGCAGCAAAGAAATCTAACACATATTATCTCTATCTAGAACCACATTAACATATTGCTTGAGTTTACTAAAACATTATTAATATCGTGAGAAATATTTCTGGGATTTCATGTTACTATTAATATAGCGATGGAATTCAAAGTATTTTCTCATATTTCTTGCACCCATTGTTACTTCCTACATTTCTCACCGATATTACACAGATTATCTACATATGATTTTTTTGTTTCATTTCCAGCATTACTAATTTTATTTTGCTTCCGAAACAAACGAAATACTAAATGAAAATCATAAGGTCAATAATCGTAATTTGATTTTTGCACACAATGGTACGTTTGGGCATTTAATAATATGTGAAAAAAGTATCCTAGTATACTTAAAATCTATTTATTAAATAATTCGTTTCTAATGTATAACATTTCTTGTTTTATTTTCCCCAGCCACTACATCTTTGCAAAAGGGGTGAAACATCAAACGTCTGTTCAATTCTTAAAGCCAACTATCTATTAATACTTCAAGGAAAATGATGGAGTTAAATAAAACTGAATGATCATCAAATTATAAGTTAGGTAATTCTAAAAATGACTGATGGTCAGACAAGCTTCAACATCAGATAAAAGCTCACTTCCTGTTAGGTATTAGCTCTTTGACATTCGTTTATTTAATACACCAATCAATCATTATTACTTAGATGTCGCGGTAGAATTCTAAGCAATTGATAGTAAGAGAAAGTTAAATGAATTATGAATTAGCAAACTTAAATAATTTGAAATTTTTTATTTGTATTGCAGTATTTCAAAACAAATCTTCATATTAGGGGGTATTAATGAAATAAACTTAAATTTTCATAAATATTAGATATAAATATATAATATTTAATTAAATAAATTTTATAATTTAATTACTTTTGACACATCTGAGTCGATTTTTACAAAAATGTAGAATAGTTGTTATATTTTGGAAAAAAAAATTAAGATAATAAATAAGCATCTTATAGTTTTATCATTAATAAATAGCAACAGATTCAGAGCTAAATTGTTACAAGATGTCTTAGGACAGCTAAAGAATTACATAAATAAGTCTAACCACACCAACTACTGGGGAAAACGTTAGTAAACCCTTATCTTTAATAAAATAAGAACTAATCTGTTCCAGATTTAATATTTTAGTTGTTGATATTTATGTTAAGAGTTCTAACACTTATTATTATTAATAGAAAAGTATAAGCCTAATACCGTAGGATTGTGTAAAACATATTTTTATAAACAGTCTACGTAGTGATTTATTATACTGACAACACATTTTTGCGGTTAAACATTTTCTCTTTAACAGTAGTAAGATAACATAAAAAAAATTGGATTCATATAACATAGCACTATGGTTAAACTTTCATGAGACATTCCTCATAGACGGAGAGTTTATTATATTCCTAGAGGGTTTAGACTAAAGCATTTAAAAAAAAAAAAAAAATGAGAGGTAAAAATCATAATGCGGAAAAATTACGTAAATTTTCTGATCTTCTTTTTTATCATAATTTGACCATCTATATTACAGTAAAAATAATATAATATCCTCATTGACTTGTTACGCTAAGTTGTTTATCTTTAAGCACAATCGGAGTTAACGCAGTTGAGTCAGAAAGTGGATCTTAACAGATTGTACAAAAATATACGTTATAAACTTTTTAAAAAAGTTTTTTTAAACATCTGCCATTTTCGCAAGTACTTCAACAAACATTATAGTTACATAAATCAAGGCCAACAAGATAATTATTTAAAGAATTTAGTTAAAAAATCTAAGAGATTTGTAAGAAATTATGCTATCCGATTCTGTACCTCTGCTTATTTAGACAATTTAATTGTTAAATCTATTATTTTAAATTAAAAATTAAAATGTTGGTTTTCATTGCTACTTTGCTTCATAATAAGGTCCTCAGTTTCAAGAAGAATGTACTTGCATTTTGAATTAAAAATTAATTTCTATTAAAAATATTTTTTCTGTTACCGTTTTCGAGATTCACTTCAACAAATACAATATTAACTTCAGTGTTTCATCAGTCCAATTTAAATAATACCGAAGAACATTAATTGAAATAAAAAAGTCCAGTCAAATAGTATTTACCCTTCAAGATGCACATCGTTGGGAACTCTTTAAGAGTACAGTAATTGTTGATATGTACAATTTTATCATATTTTCATTTAAAAGGAGGGTAAAATGGAAAAAACATGTTATTATGCTATTTTTGACCCTAAATGGTCAAAATTTGACCCCTAAATGAACTCCAAAAATTCTGGCCAACGAACTCATCCTTTCTTTTGATATAATTGACATTTTAAAATTTGTTTGAAATTTTTAAGTGCATCCTAAGAGGAGATATCGTCTGGAGTGTCACATATATACATACATACATAAAAAAAAAAATGTTAAATTTTAGGAATCGATTCAGAATGGTCTGAAACGGATTTCCATGAAAAAATTTTTCAAACATTTTGAAGCCATTGCAATAGCTTAATATTCTTGGAAAATTCGCTAAAAGGTATTTAAGAAAAGAAGTGTTAAAAAAAAGTAATCATATAGGAAAGCTAAAGACGTAGTACACAAGTAAAGTTAACCACCGACATAGTTGGAGTACAAGTACACTAAGTATATGTGACACACATATACAGTATATTATGTGTGTCTAATTCTTTAGTTAAGAAGTTTTTTTTTTACAAATTTACAAAGAAGAATAACACTTGTTAGACTAATATAAAATATACAGTTCATATTCATGCTATATTCACTCAAAGATAGTTACAAAATCGAACATTAAGTACACACAGCTCATTATCTTCGCATCAATATATATATATATANAATTATATATATTCAATTCAAAAAGGTATGTTTTTAACTGACACAGATCCTTAAAATGTTTAAAAGGTCACTACATATTTTTATTAATTTACATAAACATTTTTTATTATTTCAATTCTTCAAACATGTAAGAGATATTTAAAATGATTATGTCATCAAAGCAATAATAGCTATTTGGTGAATCTCTGTTCGATTTAAGAATGTAATACTGACCTTCAATTTGTTGTATAGTATACTCGTGAAAAAAAAATATTTTATTTAAAAAATATTAATCTAGTGTTTACACTATAAATAGCTGTAACGCCTCATCCATCTAGAAGGCCACACTTTGTTATTATTCTTTGTTGACATCACACTTTGTTATACGCGCCCAAAGAATGTTTTTTCATTTTAATTTAATTTTAAGAATTTTTATATTTCACGGGCATCAGGCCCCCATAATATAGGCCACTCTGCGTTATTTTCATCACTCATGGACAAATATTCCTGGGTCATACTATAATAATTATTCTCGATTTATCATTAGGTACTACTCGCTGACTGAATTTTAATTCCAGGTCTGCTTTCATATCTTGACAGTGAACGTTTACTGGTCATGGCTAAACAATTGTCTATTTGATTTCATCCGACTTTTTTAAAGCTTTGCTACTGTGAATTATTAATTTTCCTGCAAATGCTAAAGACACTGTAAACTATCTTCTCTGCTAAGTAAAAGGAATAGTTCCTGTCTCTCTAATTTAATTTTTGTTATGAATAAAATATTTCTCGAATGGTCATCAGTCATAACTAGAGCTCCTTTATTGCTTTTATACAAGGGAACTATTTGCAATCTTGAACAGTTAAACAGACCTTAATTTATGTTTAAGTCCCTGTCTAAGATGACAACAAATCCGATTATTTATTCTAATTTATGGATGGAAAATCCAGAGAATATTTTAGAATTGAAGAATTCAGTCTAATAATTAAGCACCTCTCTATCAGTTTCATCAGTAGCTTTAGATTTAGCAATGTCAAGACTATATTAACTAAGTATCGCCCATATGTCTTACAAAATGGCTTTTTTGAGTATTATAGAGGTTCAGTTCCAGATAATGACTTTAAAAGTCATTATCGCAAAATTTTGTTAATGATACCTTGTCTTTAGAATTTGTGAAAATTTGTCTAGACTAATATCTATATGAAGTTATTCCACATTGAAATAGGATTACGTCAACTGCCAATAAAAGGAACATTAAGTTCTTTAATAGATGCCTGCCATAGTGTTTGCCCCTGGGATTTATTTGTTATCATTGTGAAACAGATTTTGATGGGGAAAAAATTAATCAGCGTTTCATTGGTTGACATCAATAACATTCTAGATGTAAGAACGGTTTCCCCTTCATTAAAAAAAAAAAAAAAAAAAATGTGTTCCTAAAGAATTTTTGTTTTCCTTAAGACAGTTGAGAGTGCTAACAACTAAACTATAAGTGTAAACCTGATTTTAAAGGTAAAGAAGTTTTAATTTAACCACGTGACTTTTATGCATACTTATTTTATTTCATTTAGGTAAGTTTTTTTCTTTGTAATGGTTAAAGCAAAATAATCCTACAAATAATAATTATACTACACGACTATTTTTTAAGGACGGATTTTTGTGCTAAGTTGAACTCTCTAAATTGAAAACTGTTGGAGTTATGCGTGACACAGAGTTTAGCTAAAAAACAAATTACTCGTCGTCTTAAACATACCGAAGACGGACAATTCCGTTTTGGATTTGTTAGGTGAAAACAATACTTTTCCCATATACCTTCCGAGAAGGTGAGGAAAAATAAAAACGTGAATATACCAGGAATATGAATATTTTTATTTTTCTATCAGTTTTATTTTAAACATCCCTTGTATTAAAGTAAACTTGGTGTACGATTATAACACACAGGAGATTATTGAATGTGGGTTAATAGGTGCTCACAAAATGCTTACGTAGACTTAATGTTTTTAGTTTAAGAAGCACTACAGATTTCTGACACGAGCTCAAGTTTCTAGACACTTTTACAAAACTTATTCACTTACAAACTTTGTCAATATTTACAATTTTCTGTAGAAGGAAAAAATCTGTTAAAAAATAAATAAATACAAATATTAATAATTTATTTAAGAACTAAATGTATTAAGAATAATGTTTAGTTATTAATTAGTTCAAAAAAAAAAAAAATAATAATAATAATAACATTTTGGTAAAACTAAGTTGCCTTTTCTCACTTACGTTTTCTGCTTATAGTTCAATACACGCTTATAGCAAAAAATCAGTGGATTGGTCACTTTAACATTTCTACAATAGCTTTCAACTGCATAGTCACTTTCTCTTTTAACACATAATATATATATTGCATTGACTTCAAAACTTAACACTTATAATAACTATATTTTATTCAAATATTTCTTAACATTTTTAATATTTAAATGTAGGTACTAACGATGTCATGACTACTGCACAGTGGTGCCATATAATATTATGAGTATAAACAATTCAAAATGAACTAAACAATATTATGCATTATGTTTCAATAAATATTATGTTATCAATCAGGTACCGTTGTGATTAAAACATTGAATTATTCTTACAACTATAATGCACCTTGATAAATATACAAATTAAAAATTGTATATTTAAAATGAAAGTTTAACTTTTTTTCTTTATTCATAACGAAAACTAGGCTTTGGTGGCTTATTAATGCACCAAATATTTATAAATAATAGGTANTAAATAAGCACAATTTTTTTTTTTTAAATTAACATTAGAAGAATAATAATTCATTTTCTTAAACGTAAACTTCATTATAAAATTTTATCCTTTACTATAATAATATATACCCTATATGAGAAAGTTTGTCTGAGTTGTCTCTGACCGTTTTTTTTTAAATTTGTGAAAATTGTTTTTAATAACACGGAACCCAATAATAACATTTTGGTAAAACTAAGTTGCCTTTTCTCACTTACGTTTTCTGCTTATAGTTCAATACACGCTTATAGCAAAAAATCAGTGGATTGGTCACTTTAACATTTCTACAATAGCTTTCAACTGCATAGTCACTTTCTCTTTTAACACATAATATATATATTGCATTGACTTCAAAACTTAACACTTATAATAACTATATTTTATTCAAATATTTCTTAACATTTTTAATATTTAAATGTAGGTACTAACGATGTCATGACTACTGCACAGTGGTGCCATATAATATTATGAGTATAAACAATTCAAAATGAACTAAACAATATTATGCATTATGTTTCAATAAATATTATGTTATCAATCAGGTACCGTTGTGATTAAAACATTGAATTATTCTTACAACTATAATGCACCTTGATAAATATACAAATTAAAAATTGTATATTTAAAATGAAAGTTTAACTTTTTTTCTTTATTCATAACGAAAACTAGGCTTTGGTGGCTTATTAATGCACCAAATATTTATAAATAATAGGTATATAAATATAAATTTCTTTTGGTCAAATATACATATGATAAATATTATCTGATTTCTGTGATAATAGATTTCTTAGCTATACTCAGTGCTATTACCACAACCATACCAAGTTTCATATTGAAGAGTATAGTTATTATTGCGGTGGTGAAGCAATAAAACAAGCAGAACGTGATTTTCCAATCGCCGCACTGAAAAGAACACTTTCTTTTATCAGCCCACGACGCAGAGTGAATAGCTGTTGACCAATATCCCGTTTCACTACCAATCCTTCTTTGATACCTTGTACTAGAAATTGGAGGATTGTTTAAGTATGTTCTTTTTTATATTCCAAGTCGTTTCAAGCGTGATAGTATTTTTACTTGCTTATTGTAGTCCATTTTTAGGGTTTCGTTGGTAAAACCAAAAAAAAGAAACCCTTATAGTTTCGTTCATGTGTCTGTCTGTGTGTCACTCTGTACGGTTCCAATAACTTTTGAACCAAAAGAGATAAAAGCGTGAAACTTACCAGTATTAAAGATCGTTTTAACGCGCACACAGGAAAAATATAGAGAACTCAAAATAATCAGCTGTTCAGATTCAAAATGGCGGATAATTCACATCGCGAGAATTTTTTTTTTTTTTTAAATTTTAAGTGCGGTATCAAATGAAAGGTATTGAAGAGAAAAATTACAAATATATATAACACTTTCCTGTCTCTCTAATTTAATTTTTGTTATGAGTAAAATATTTCTCGAATGGTCATCAGTCATAACTAGAGCTCCTTTATTGCTTTTATACAAGGGAACTATTTGCAATCTTGAACAGTTAAACAGACCTTAATTTATGTTTAAGTCCCTGTCTAAGATGACAACAAATCCGATTATTTATTCTAATTTATGGATGGAAAATCCAGAGAATATTTTAGAATTGAAGAATTCAGTCTAATAATTAAGCACCTCTCTATCAGTTTCATCAGTAGCTTTAGATTTAGCAATGTCAAGACTATATTAACTAAGTATCGCCCATATGTCTTACAAAATGGCTTTTTTGAGTATTATAGAGGTTCAGTTCCAGATAATGACTTTAAAAGTCATTATCGCAAAATTTTGTTAATGATACCTTGTCTTTAGAATTTGTGAAAATTTGTCTAGACTAATATCTATATGAAGTTATTCCACATTGAAATAGGATTACGTCAACTGCCAATAAAAGGAACATTAAGTTCTTTAATAGATGCCTGCCATAGTGTTTGCCCCTGGGATTTATTTGTTATCATTGTGAAACAGATTTTGATGGGGAAAAAATTAATCAGCGTTTCATTGGTTGACATCAATAACATTCTAGATGTAAGAACGGTTTCCCCTTCATTAAAAAAAAAAAAAAAAAAAAAAAAAAAAAAAAAAAAAAAAAAAAAAAAAAAAAAAAAAA
>KZ651186.1:311230-323061 GCA_001010745.2 Gerris buenoi | reverse complement strand
TTACTAAAAATATAGAAAAATATGCAAAATGTGTGGTCTAATGGGCCATAGACAAAATAGGATTAGCAACCCGATCTGATTTACTGGAAATCCAAGATGGCGGCTAATTCATGTCATAGTAGGGCTAATTCATGGAGTAGGGGTATCAAATGAAAGGTATTGAAAAGTTGATGATAAAAATATATAACACTTGTGGGTAATATCTCATTTTCCCTGCCATTTTGTCAAAAAATTAATAATCCCCCCCCCCTCCTACCCTTACTAATTTTGAAGTGGGGTATCAAATGAAAGGTATTGAAGTGTAGATGACAAATATATATACCACTTAGGGTTAGTGTTTAATTTTCGGCGCCATTTTGTCAAAAAACATCCATCATTGAAATGATTTATTAATATTGAAGTTATAAAAGAAAGTAAGAAAAAAATATAAACATGCTCTAAAAATGTAAACCCAACACACCTATATAGATTTACAGTTGTTACTGATGAGCTACAGCGGAGAAAAGATACTCATTTGCCCGGTAAAAATTTAAATTATAATCATAAATATTAAATATTTATTAATTTAAAACACAACTTGCACGATAGTTTAGCCTTACAAAAATGTGAAGCTGGTTGTAACATTTTACATAAGACGAATGCAGCAGGCTAGTCACACATAACACAAACAGACATTTAATAACATAAACTGCCAATTAGTGTGGCACATAGCTTCCTCGCATCCGAACACGTACTTAATTAATTTATGCTTTGCTTTGCATCATTGTATAATTTATTTAATTGTTTCCCCCTTTTTACTTTCTCATATAAAGAGAAAGTATTGTGATGGCGCGAAAATTCGATTTTGAGATTTTGGTGGATTTACACGTTTTGAGGTCCCCTGAGTCCAAAAAAGTGGTTTTTAAAAAATGTCTGTCCGTCGTCTGTCGTCTGTCTGTCTGTCTGTGCAGACGCCTGGAGCCTAAACTACTGGGCCGATTTTGACAAAATTTGGCATACACGTTCAGAAAAATCATACCCCGAGGCGAAATCGAGAAATGAATTTTGGGCGCTTCCCCCCAAAAACTCTGAAAAAAACACGAAAAAAAATTATTTCTAGAAAACGGTTCCGACGATTTTGATTAAAAAATTCTAAAATGTAGTCAATTTAAATACGAATCTAATGATATAAGCCGTTTTCCCGGGAAAAATCTAGTTCCTGAGAAAATAGCTTAAAACGCGGATGGAGAGAGCCCGGGTTCGATTCCCCGACCGGGGGAAGGTATTTTTATGATATTTTTGATGAAATTTCCAATAGTAATTAAATGTACATATATGAGAAAGTTTGTCTGAGTTGTCTCTGACCGTTTTTTTTTAAATTTGTGAAAATTGTTTTTAATAACACGGAACCCAAAATGACTCTGATGTCTGTAACGGATTTCTGTCTTGGAATTTTTGAGATCGGAGACAAAAAATATTTTCGTTCTTCAGAAAGATCACATGGAATCCGAACTTGATTGTGTGGACCTTCTCCAATTTTCAATTAAAGTTAAAAATAAACAACCTATACGAATAATTAACAATTATGAAGATTATTTAGACTTAATAAAGGTGAGGAAGTTAGTTACTTTTGTCGAAAATTCGTTGAACTTACTCATAGTGAATATAACTGAATCCAGCCTTAATTGTATTGTAGTTTAAGACAATATAGAGACCATATTTTTTATTTTCTTATAACCTAATATAATATGTATTAATAAATAAAGCCTAGTAATTTATGAAATTACATTTGCGATATCAGAAAAGAAAGGGATTTATATTATATTGTATATTACAGATGTCTCAATTCAGTTTTCACAGTTGAGTGAAAAGATATTAAAATAATTTACGATTTAAAAAAATTCAATTTCGCATTAGCTGCGGTCCTTTACTCGAGAGCAGGGATAACAACCACAAATTATCCTCCAAGAATTGTGTCAAACGTCGCCTTAACAGTAGTGACAAACTAGTGAAGAAATACTGGAAAACTTTTCCTTTGTAAAAGAAAGTTGATAAAAAATCATATGAGTCAAAGACAAAAAAAAAAATCAAATAGAAAGTTATTTAATTCTAATTGTTTACTTCATTCGAAGGTCAGAAACGACCTTCCATTTTTATTAAAAGCTCTGTAAACTGTAAATTAAAAATAATAGTTAGGTAAATGACCTTATGCAGTAAACAGGGATAAACATTTTCTTTTTCATTTTAATGTTGAAAGAAGTCTGAAGGGCCACAACTCCAAAGAATACGTGTTTTTTCAACCAATTTACAGTTGCCTCCCGACAAGCGACATGTAAATTAATGCTAATAATTTACCTAAGGTGTGACGTACTCAAACAAAGTAACTCCATAACCATTTACGCGCGTGTGCATTAGGAAAACGCTGTCGAGCATTATGAGTTGAATAAAACATTAGAAATAAAGACACGCTTGGCAACATTTCCTCGGCTTACTAAAGTAGTTACATACACAGAAACAGCGGACTAAAAAGTAATTAAAAGATATAATATAATGTAATAGGCCGGCCAGGTTCGGAACTATCACTGCATCTGCTGATGTCTACAAACTATAGTTCATTAAATTGGCCATCCAATCGTAGCAACTGCTAATTAATTTGTTTTAGCTGATATGAAAGAATTTTTATAATACACTAAATAACATGTTAGTGCTAGTAATTTTAGAGAACTAAAAAGATTTACTAGAATACTTTCTACTATTAACTGAACCTAAGTGAAATTATCATTTAACTGTATCTTTAACACAAGAATATCGAACTAAACATTTCTACAATATTATACATTAGATATTATTATATAATATACATGGTAATTAAAGTAGTATAATGTATTATATACTACCTTAACCACATATTGTTTCGTCTTTCAATAAATAAAGGGAACAATTACTGAGTTGTTGCAGCCACCATGTAAACATATAACTCAATAATTATACTACTATTATTACTTACAAGTAATTGTATATTATAAAAAAAAAACAATTTCTGTAATCAAGGTGGGGTAGATCAAGTAATACATTCAATAATTATAATTATTTTATTTATAATTATAATAATAATAATAATTATAATTATTTCAAATAAATAAGCACAATTTTTTTTTTTTAAATTAACATTAGAAGAATAATAATTCATTTTCTTAAACGTAAACTTCATTATAAAATTTTATCCTTTACTATAATAATATATACCCTATGCCACTTACCTTCGTACTGCTTTAGAGTTTTACACCCCCATCTATTTTGTAGAATATTAATGATATTGATTTAAAAACTACATATTAAGACAAACATATGTTAAGTCCAATGTACTTTAGGACAAAGGAATATCACGCTTCTGTTTTATAAGAGGAGTAGCAATACCTAAAGTAGTGCCCTTACTTTACTGTAGTTAATAAATTTAATAGATAAGTGCAGCATATAGATGAGAAATCTATAGGTAATATTACTTGTTTTAATAATATTTTTTTACAAATTAATAGTTAGGCGATAATTATTCAGTCATGATCTTAGAGGAACAAACATAAAAACATATATTTTATTTTACAACTTTATTTGAACGAATGCAAATGTATTCTTCCTCAGACAGTCTTGACAGGAAACGCAATACTATTACAATGGTAATAAAAAGAAAAAGAAGTAAGAAAATGGTATTTTAAAAGACTTTGTGGGAAGTATGCTTCAAGTGAAGGTCGAGTCGCGGAGAATAGAGATTCACAGAGGAAATCTTTACACTCTAGTTATGAAGGAGTTTGCATAATATTACTTGCGAGGAACTGGTCAATAGTTACCTGAGATATTGACAGACAGCTAGACACCTGACACTCAGTAGATATTATAGGAGACAGGTGCAGTTTTCTTTGATACATCCTAACAGATGACACAATAATCCGAATACGGCGCCTAGGATTTTTATTAGATGTCTCAAACAGATATTACACAATGCATAACAAACGTCGAAGTTAACATTACGTCTACATTAGGCACAACATCTATGTATGCGGAAATAAAGCCTGATTGGATCATAACACAATTATATGAGTTTTTTGGACTACTAAGTCAGGAAAGTTTAATTATCAATAAATATTAATGATTGACTTAATTGAGAATTATTTAGCATAATGCATTTAAAACCATACGATTTTTTCCTCATTTTTGTTGCTGCATGCATATAATCAATGTAAGTAATAAATAATTAAAAATATCCGTAATAATCTGCATAGTCTATACCTATGTCTTGGCAGAAAGGTTTAGCTTTTTTATGAATTAACAATAAAATGTCGTAATAAGCTGAGATTATAACATTACCTTATACGAATAGAAAATCTAAGAATAGAAAATATTGAATTAATAAAATATAAATCTAATAGTAGGTACAACGATATAGTTTTACCTTAACCATACAGTAATACAAATATGTCGCAGTTTAAATATGAAAGTAATATTTCACTAAGTATATTTTAATCATAAGTACACAAATTAAATTATGTATTATTTGGTAGATATTAGTTAAATTATAATTTTAATGATACATAGTGAATTATTTAATTTTAATAATAACAGTTATTTATTCTTGAAATAATAAAAATATAGATCAAATGAAACTAAAATATATTTGAGTGGTAATACAGGAAATAAAAATGAAAAATTAACAGATGATTGAAACAAGGTGATAGAAGGAGAGTATACATAGCGAGGTAATGTAGATGCCGTGTTGCCGCTTGGAAAATGCGGATGCGGATGGAAAAGGTTTTCATGTATGCAGGTATGTTTACAAAGTTGTTAAACTAGTTGAAGGTGGGCTACAAAAAAAGTAAGGGGAACCATAAGGTTTCTACGTCTCATAGCTAACTGCATTGGTTTTTTTCTCAGTCTTTACTGAAATCACTCTTTTCTACTCAAGAAATGGGCATTTCCAAGTAAATTTTACAATATTAGTGTAGGAAAATTATTTTTGCTTTTTTATGTTTTTATTATTAGTGTGTACTTTGTTAACTAACGAAATATGTTAAAAAATATGTTTTATGTTATTACAATTACAACAAAATTAAACTATTTTTATAATTTTGTTTCTATAGTTAGTATATATAGTTATTTTACTCACACCTAATTTAAATGATTTTATGCAAGATAGAATTTACCGTACCTTTGTTTTTATTTATATTTTCCATTTCCATCTCAGATCAGCATCTAATCATTAATCAATATTATTTCAAGAGTGAATAAAATCCCAATCTAGATTTCTTGGTATTTCTGGAGAGATGTTTGAGTTAATCGTAAAACTCCTAGTAGGAGAGCCCACGACCCACGACACTAAACCTGTCATGATAGGTCTCCCACATTTCATACATATAATTCGTAATGTCATTCATTGGGGAACAGAAAATGGCCCTGCTGTCGTGTCTGGGACCGGACAACGCTAAAATAAATAAAAAAATTAAAAAAAAAAATAAAAAAATATTTTTTAGGTTTCTGTCATAATAAGTCTCCCGAAAAAATCAAAGCTTATCTGAAAGATCATCAATTTTTGTGTAAGAAAATCCACTGTTGCCTTTTCCAAACAGGGGAGAAAATGTCGGCATAGCAGCGTTTGAAAGTCGCAAAGTTTTTATGATTTTTGACAAAATAGCGTGGAAAATTAAACACTAACCACAAGTGTTAGATATTTTTTTAATCTACTCTTCAATACCTTTCATTTGATACCCCACTCAAAATTTTCAAAAAAAAAAAAATCCCCATGACAGGTATTAACCGCCATTTTGATTTTTAAGGGAAAAAAATAATTTTTTAAAATTTTGAGTGGGGTATCAAATGAAAGGTATTGAAGAGTAGATTACAAAAATATATCACTTGTGGTTAGTGTTTAATTTTTCGCGCCATTTTGTCATAAACATCTAAATTTTGCGTGCCCCCTTAAAACTGTATTTCTGCGGTTACTAAAATTATAAAAAAAAAATATTAAATGTGCGGTCTGCAGCCAAAGAAAAAATAAGAATACTAATGTGGATCTGATTAACTGGAAATTTAAAATTGAGCTAATACTTGTCACGGGAAAGAAATTTTTTTTTTAAATTTTTAGCGGGGTGTCAAATGAAAGGTATTGAAGAGTAGATTAAAAAAAAATATGTAACACTTGTGGTTAGTGTTTAATTTTCCACGCTATTTTGTCAAAAAACATAAAAACTGTGCAACTTTCAACCGCTGCTGCCGCCATTTTCTACCCTGTTTGGAAAAGGCAGCAGTGGTTTTTCTAAAACAAAAAAAAATTGATGATCTTTCAGATAAGCTTTGGTTTTTTCGGGAGACTTATCATGACAGGTTTAGTGTCGTGGGCTCCTAGACTATCCCGTTAAAAGTGGTTTCTCATGTACTCGTGATAAGTTTTTTTTAATAAAAATGTTAAGAATGTTCAAAAATATAAATAAGCCTAATGCTTAGCCAATTAAAAGGGACGAAGAGACTCAACGTGAGAAGCCAATATTAGTTATTAACTTATCAATGAAGATGAGAAAACAAATCTCCATTAGATTACATAACCTTCAGTTTATTTGATTAGAGACATTTGAATATTAGATTAGAATTTAAGGAAACCTGTAGTGCGTATAAGTATGGAAAATAATGGAAAATCGGTATACCTTTAGCAAATCGGCCCATTTTGTGCCAGATGGTTATACATAACAGATTCGTTCAAGCGGAACTGCTAAAAGGTATTATTTGTCAGGCTGAAGAGAAGAGTTTAAAATACCAGATCGGCAAGAAGGATCCGTTAGTTGGAGAACTACTTCCCTCTTTGCGGTCACGAACCTTCCACACAAGGACCCAGGTTCGAACTATGCAAACCTTTCACCCGCTAGACTCCAGCTATATTGGTATTGTACAACACTAAAGCTTACCAAGTCAGTAAAGTTTTCTTTTAGGCTCTCTGATCTCTATTTGCGTACGCTGTACTTGTTTAATCCGGCAATTATTTATGAAGCCAGGACAAAAATTAGGGTACTTCAACATCAAACTGTTTTAATAAGGGGAGTATCAGTATAAAGAAGGACATTGCGTACACCTCTGTTTTTCTTATAAGGGGAGTAACAATAAAAATGTACCAAAATAAGAACATAAATAATTGTCTCCCTCAATATTTAAACTCTTCTTTACATTTATTTGCCATATTTCTACTTCTGCTTTTTTGTGTTTTTGTGTTTTTTTTTTTGTTTTTTTTTCCTTTATTCTCAAGTCACAACTACCAGTCATTTGATTAAACGGGGAAAGTGGATGTTCTAAAAATAATTATTCTGAATATATATATTCTAAAAATCTTTGTGCTGAAATATAAACAATTTAATATCTGAGGATACCTGACCAGGTAAATTCGTCCTAAAATATTTGAGTATAGCAAAGACGTGATTAGAAGAAAAATTAGATTCTTTAAATAGAGATGTATTAGTAATCCGACATAAAGCTCTAATATAAGCACTTCTTTAGATTGTTATATTCTCCTCATAAAAACAGAAGTGTGATATTCCTTTGTCCCAAAGTACATTAGACTGAAAATCCCTTTGTCTTAATAGTTATTTATTCAGTCATTTAATTTCTAAAAATCATAGGGGAGTAACAATCTAAAGAAGTACCCGAATATNTTGATCAAAGATACTTAGACCAAGTAGATTTGATCAAAGATACTTAGACCAAGTAGATTTGATCAAAGATACTTAGACCAAGTAGATTTGATCAAAGATACTTAGACCAAGTATACTTGAATCGTGTAACTGTAAACATCCTTCAAATTTTCCTTAATTTATACTTTAATTCAAGTAAAAAATCAAAACAATTTTGCCAGATAAAAAAAAAAAAAAAAAAAAAAATCAGAAAAAATTAAAGTAATAATTAAAGGCTTTGCTCTAAATAAATTACTCCGGCCTCGCTGCTTTATGCTGAGCAGGAAAGTTATTTTAGAGGCGTCAGGTGTAAGGTTAAACTCAGATCTTAGGAAAGAGAAGTAAATAACAGTGGATCTAAAATTTCAGGCTCCAGCAATCTCGATAAAAGGATACAACTAAAGGAACCCTTTCAAATCACCCCATACCCTCAGCGAAATAAGATTAAATTTCTTACACTTTCTTAAAGAAATAACAGTCCCGAATCAACAAGGTCCTGTGAGCTGAAGTCACATGTAGCCTTAAAATTGATCAGAAACGCTTATAAAATATTCATTTTTATCTCATTATCTCATAGTTCTGTTCAGCTGTGATGATTTTTTGTTATTGTGTTGTTGTTTTTCAACAATTAACTAATCAATTTTGCTCTTCAACTTATAATTAATAAGTATGGCGATAACTCCACCAAATAAGTTTATGCAATCAAATCATAATACAAAATAATTATTTATAAAAATGATTCTGAACTTAACTAATATCAATAATATCTTTGAAAATGTTTCTTTAATTTTAATATGACATATTCCTTCCAAGGTCATTTCAGTTTCTGGAATTTGATGTTGATTTCCTTGAAACTTTACTGGTTTCAACAAAAAGGTTAAAAATAATTATATATTGCTCTCATGCAGGAATGCAAATTAGTTTGTAGACCGAATTATAGTTACCAAAATATAAATAAGAATAGCATTTTTTTTTTAAATATTAATTAAACATAATTATTTGAATTGGCAATTGAAGTAAACTACCTTAAAACATTTTAAATAGTTAAAATTTGTGGAACTAACGTTATTAGTACATAATTACAAATCTGAAGAATGATTATAGTAGACCTTCGTTCACAACATTAGATTGCCTAAATTTATCAGTTATAAAACTGCGCTAAATAATAACAAACATATTTACGACTTGTAACAATTGATTTATTTAATAAAAATCTGTAATTTAAGGGTATACACAGTTTTTGAGACAAGTATTATTGAATATTTACTGATAGTACCAGTGAGATCATTAATCATTATATGTCATAATAAACTGTACAGACGTTTTAAATACCGTCTGTAGAAAACTCTGATAAAATGGCTGTTACCTCTTCAAACTAAAATACCGAAAATCTCGCATCTAATAGGCAATCGAGTATAATAAGGCTGAATTTAGGGTTGATATTTCAGAAAAATTAAAACTCCGCATAAAATACGAAATTTTCGAAGAATAAAAACTTGTTTCAATTCTTTTTAATTTATAATAAAATGATTAGAACTTCAAAAATTATAAAACCTATAATTTTTCAATTAAATTAAAATTTCAATTTAAATTGAATTTTTTTTCAATTTAAAATCTAATTCAACGTAAATTAGATTTTAAATTGAATAAACAATAATTATTTTAGCTGCTTCATTTGATTACTTAAGTGTAAAAGAAAATAGTAAGACGAAATCAGGCTTCATTTCTTAAAAGAAACATTTACGTTCAAATGTCTTACATTTAGACATGTATATGCAGCAAGTAATCGTATTATGATGATTTTCAATTTAAACCTAAAATGGCAAAAGGTTAAGTGTTCACTCGCTTATAAGGCGCACCTCTATTATGGATGAAAAAATAGTTAACAATTATACGCGAGATCTTACGGTAATTGTAGTTGCAGTGCTTTTTTGTAGTTTAAACTAACACTGACTTTATACCCCCTTTAAAAGAGGCTAAAATAAAAGTAAAACAATCAACTGCTTATTTTACCTCTAATATTCCATTATTCACCATAAATTTACCCACAACTAGTATAAAAGTATTAAATAATTAATAACCATAGCAATATAAATCAAAAGCTTTCGCCACAGTAGACGTGTTTCGAGTTTCTCTACTAACATTATTTAATATGATCTTTTTTTGTGGAAGTAAAAAGTACTATCTTTTTTGTCAATTACATTACCGGTTTAGATATTTATTAAATGAGTTTAATTTGCCTTTGATTACGGAGATGTAAAATGAGTGAAACTTAAATTTCACCCATATTTTTTATTGTCAGGTGGGAAGACATATCTTTTGTTAAAAGAAACCCCCAGACTATCTTTAAACCATAACATTTATAACTTCCTAAACGCTCGCAATAAAAGTAATAATGCAGAAAAACAATAACTGATGTTAAAGCGTTTAAAAGAAAAGAGCAATTATATTGTGTTATGTTTATATTATGTTTTTTATTCTTGTAAATGATTTGATTTTAATTCAATACCGGTGGATTGTTCTACATAATTGATAGAGGTCTTGTTTGGATGGACTTCGCTTGGCATCTCATCGTTGTCTAACTACGCATACGGCGTAAGGCCGGGCAGTCTGGAGAGACCCACAGAGCCGATGCCATCAGCTCTCGTACGCATCTACCTTTAATCACGAACTAACCTCGGCATTTCAGTGCCGAACACTTGTGGATAGTTTTGTGGTCAGTTAGTGGTGTAATCTTGCGGCGAATGGTTTATGGGCTTAATTTGGTTGAGACCCAAGACATCAGAGACCCTCCCCCCTGGAGGAGCTTGGAGTTTGCAGCTTCTGCAGCACCACTACCGCACCTTTGCTGTTTGCAGCTTTACTTCACCACCACTTTCACCTCACACTCTATCAATTCGATTTACTGGTCCACCGGTGTTTATTTTATTTTATGATTATACAACCATTTTATACAGTCTACTTTAATTTCAGAACAAGGTTTAATTTATGTTTCTTAATAAAAAATAAATTTACTTTATTTGGTCTAAACTTTTTTTTTTTTATGTTGGAATCACCAGGCTTAGATTTAAGCTTTCTTGGTCTAAACTTCCGAGGTTTCAACAACTGAGGAATAATTTTTAACCAAGAATACCAAAGGTAATTCGTACAAATCAATAATTATAACAAGAGGACGAAAAAAAAAAAAAAAAAAAAAACATTATCGGTAAGATAATATTGGCCTAGGTATATATTATTGAACTCATATTCCCCATGAAGTTATTGTAATTTGGAATAGTGCAACTGTTATTATGGACATTGTCATTTAAGCATAGTTCTGCGAAAAATTGAAATATTCGTTTTAATCTTAACAAATTACTTTTTAAATTCAAACTTGATATTAAGTTATAGAACTGAGACATATAAACAAATTGCAATAATGACAACCCCCGTGATGACCCTTCGTGTGTGATATTAAATTTAAGTGCTGCAACACACATACTTATATATTTACTTTTAAAATTTATGAAATAATATTAGTTTTTTCGTAAGTAATAATTAATATTGGTTAATTACAGCAATTGCTACGTAAAACCCAGACTATCTTCAACTAATAATACCTTGATATGATTTAAAACATCCTTACTAAAGGCTTATTATCACATTTTAATGTAAATAAGGTTTTGAAATATTAGTGAAGAGTGTATTAACAAATGTACAAGCGTAGCCAAAGAGTGAAACCTCACATCCACGCTTAGTTCTACAAATGCGTAATAAAGTTATAAGAAATATTATGTCGATGTTAATAATACGGAATGTTTGCGATTAACTTAACACGTAAACCACTTAAAGCCGGAAAGATGTAACACAATATGAAAATTACCTTTACATCATAGTCAGTTGTTAGTTTCAAGTGTGGGAACGCTAACCTTATTCACTGTTCTCATCCAGCAACCAAACATCTAGAGTTCATTGTCTTGTAATATTTCAGAGAAGAAATTATTAACTAACCCTAAGAATGCAATAAACTAATTAACTGCTTTATAATTGATAAACAAATAACACATTCTTCACTTAAGAAGGGAAAGCATTTTATCTTCTTTTACTTGTAGCGCAAAACCCAACTCTTTAAATCAACATATAACTTAAAAAAAAAAAAAAAATCCTACC
>KZ651186.1:288060-301714 GCA_001010745.2 Gerris buenoi | reverse complement strand
TATATATAATATGGGTGTATGTGTGTGTGTATATACCTATGCTTGAATATATTAAGTATAAATAGCTAGATAATAGAATGGCTATCTTAGAAAATACCATAAAAAAGTACATATTTAACATAACAATCTTATTCTAACGGCACAATTTGTCTGGAAGAAATGCAAATTTATATAAACACAAGTTTCATTGCATTATGTAATATTATACATAATATATTATGGGCAAAGAATGTGCACACGTGATTATAGCTCTTACAAAATAAACAACGCCTCGTTGGCAAGTACAAAATGACGAGCTGTACTTCTTAATTGGATACATAATATAATCTCCGACAGTAGGAGGTTACCGTTACAAATGGATTTCTTTGACTATGGTTAATTTATTTGTATATATGATTATGCAACATAAACCATGTAATTTCAAGGATTTTGTTATCAAATCAATGTTGTAATAGAATTTATTGTAATAAATAAAATAATATATTATACATGATTCATGATTGAAGGATTCTTGTCAACAACCTTTGTATCCTCAATTCGTACAATTAGCAATGTAAGAGTCGGAAGAACAAGGAAAATAATATAAGTATGTATGTAATAATATTAGAAAGACAATTATTATAATAAATAACTATAAACAGAGAACCCTTGTGACATAAAGGAAATAGAAATAGATAAAGCATTGAGCATTTTAAATTATTAGATAATTACAAAAGCAGAAATTTATATTGTGACTAAGTTCCTTTTTATAATAAAGACTATATTCTTAATGTCTAGAACAAGTGCCCTGAGCCGTGACTAATATAATTTCAGTAATTTTCACCGAGTAATTCCATTTCCATGGCAAATATAATTAAATTGCAAAATACGATAATCATAGTATAAAAAATATTTTTTGTAAGTACCTACTAATTTTAGAGGGTTTCAGATAAAATAATAGATAATAAGGATGTTAAAGCGAAAAAGGTTGATGATGTAGCCAAGAAAGATTAGAAAGCTCTACCGGGGGCTGGTGACAGTCGGCAAGCCAGTTAGTTATATGGGGGCCGGGCCGGGTCAGGTAAAAGCTAGTCAGACCGCCCTACTTGCCTTGTCCCTACCACGATTTCTCCACATCAAAACAAGGTACAATTTCAAGCCTACACACCATCCTATGTAGTGATTTCATCCCGGAAGTTTTCTCTTCAAGTTTTAAACCGGAATTTGGTTTACGCCAATATTTAAAAGCTAAAATAATTGAAAGGTACAACAGAACTCAAAACTTCCTGCCGCGTTGTCAGAATTTGATTAACGTTGGACATTGGACATTTATATTTTTATTAAGTACGTATTATTTTACGAAATTAAATTTATTTTAATACATACGATAAATTAATAACAGATAATTATTTAATTTGCAAAAAAAAATCTTAAACTAAACTGTGAATATAAATAATTGTACTATAAAATAACTCAATATTTCTGTGGACCAGCAAAATATTTGACTCTGTTACTGGACCACGGAACGGCAGATGAGAACCACCTCACAAGGAAGATTAAATAATAAGCATGAACTTTTTCTATGAAGAAATTCATTCGAATGTTCTTCGTGCGAGTTTATATTTCTTACTTACTATATTATCTTTGCTTTCAAGCTTAACGAATCCTAAAGAATAACATTTTTCCGAACCAATATAATATCTCAAAACTAAAACCTAGGTCCATCGTTAGTCCCATATTTATTATAACGTTTTTTTTTTTTTTTTTTTTTTTTTTTTTTTTTTTTTTTTTTTTTTTACATACGCACAAACTTTTTACTACTCCTCTGTAAACTTATATTACTCATTAAATTTTTAAGAAATTTGGATAGTTTGTCGAAAGTAGCTAACAGATCAAAGCACAGTTACAATTACCTATCTCAATTTCAACTGTCACGTGGATATTGAATACTGCTAAATTAATAATTTTGAAAAACACCATTAAAGGACCCGATAAGTAGCAGACTATTTTTTTGAATGTCCAGACAATTTTAAAATAATTATGTTCTTCATCAAAGAAATGAGAATGTCAATATTAATTCTTATATTCTCAAAAGTTAGCAATAGTAGTGTGTATAATATAGTGAAATATAAACTGCTTACCAATTGAATATAATACTCGGAAATACATAATTGAAAAATAAAAAAAATAAAAATAAATATATATTATTTTTTTCTTTTTTTCTTTTTTGGGTTTTAGTCCCGTTCGACAGCTTAGGTCATTACAGGACGGGGGTTATATATATATTATTACTGTACGGTTTATTCAACAATCAGAATCACCTGTAACGAGGTTCGTCTACCTAATTATTAACTGTTATTGGTGAACAAGACACATAGAGTCAACAAGTAGGAATAGATGTGCCGTATTATAGATCAAAATTGTAGGATTTTTTTAAAAAATAATAAAAAAAAATTTGGGAGGAAGGAGAATCCGTATCCGTGGACTATTTAAGCTATGTATACAGTCAAGTTTCGTAATGCACATAATAAGGAGACAGGCTCTATTTCTCTCGCCACAGTTAAATGCTACAAGAAAAAATTAATAATAAAGGAGGAGAACTTTTTCTCAAAAACCGAACAAAATTATACAGAAATGTATCGATGCGAATAATTCATAAACTCTACTTACAAATTAACATTGACAATGTATACATAAAAGGACCCATGCCTACACATGGGTTGGAAAAGCAGGCCATACGCATTTTACAAGGTCTCCAAAACATTTTGTATTGAATATATGTATTTATATAAATATGTATGGTAATAATTATGTTCTTAATCAAAGAATAATATACATATATTACATATATGTATATTATAAAAAGGAACAAGTTTTTGGCAATTATAATACTTAAATTAATTGAAGTATTTTTTTTACGTCCACCCATATAAAATAATTTAAAATATTATTTTATTATTTTTATTCCCTGTGATTGAATAGCTATACAAGGAACTATTGAGTAAAATAGATACCTGATAATGATTCCATTAGAAATTAGTTTCGTCACTTATGAAAAAATGAGAATGGGAAAGGATATAGAAAATTTGAAAGAATGAAGATAAAGGAAGTAACAAAGGAAGTAACAATATCTCTAGAGATCATGGGAAAGATAAAAGGACTTAAAGCGAGGTCACAAATTAATGGCATGTGTACGGTTTCAAAAAGCGTAGGTATGGCATAGCGCGTGCATTGAGTGGGTTCACACCTGCCATATGTGCCTGAAATATATGTCAACTAGAGGTCAATGAATTATAAAAAATATGTTCAAATATAATAAAGAAGGCAACTTTCTTTTACTAGAAATCACAGGGTCGTTAGCTAAGACGTTAGCTAGAGATATAGTACTCTNTTAGATGATAGGTCATAATTGGCCTATTATTGGTCCCATATAAGGGGAAAGGATATAGAAAATTTGAAAGAATGAAGATAAAGGAAGTAACAAAGGAAGTAACAATATCTCTAGAGATCATGGGAAAGATAAAAGGACTTAAAGCGAGGTCACAAATTAATGGCATGTGTACGGTTTCAAAAAGCGTAGGTATGGCATAGCGCGTGCATTGAGTGGGTTCACACCTGCCATATGTGCCTGAAATATATGTCAACTAGAGGTCAATGAATTATAAAAAATATGTTCAAATATAATAAAGAAGGCAACTTTCTTTTACTAGAAATCACAGGGTCGTTAGCTAAGACGTTAGCTAGAGATATAGTACTCTATTAATACCTTAAAAAAGCAATGCGTCATATATCTTCGGGAAATTCGACTATTATCTTTTTACTGTGTTCTTGATATACTATTAAATTGTAACAAAGGAATAAAACTATTATCCATGTTGAAATAATATTAACTAATATTATTTCATGTAGTCTGTTTCTGTTTCCAAACAATCTGAAAAAATGTATAAATGTCGTTTATATACATTTTTGTATAAACAATATGATGTTTTCAGGCACGTCTATACCTCGGAGAGGGGCGAAATATAGCCGAAAATGTTAATGACAAAAGTGTGAACGAAAATTATTCAAAAATCCTTCAACGGCCCAAAAAAAAAAATCCTAGGAATTATATTATTTTAGTTTCATTTCAGCAAATAAAACATGAATGTAATATTTACCTAACAAAATAACAATAAGGTTATAATTGGTAATCATATTACAAAGATTAGGGCACAGGGCACTATAGTTCATTCATATTTAATGTAATTAAAATAGCTGATTATACGAAAATATTATTTATTATTGTTGGAGCAGCACGAAATAAAAAAGTTTGAATCAAATACTCAAGTTAAACAATAAAAAAAGTGTGAAATTAAGAAATAAACAAATGACGAAGATGGTAAATCAAATCTTGTAACATTCCAAGTTAAAATTAAATAAAAAGTTTTGTTTTCGCTAACGACAAACAAATAGTTATAGTTTGTACTAATGAGTTGTGAAGTAGAGGGAACAATAGACAATAGAATACAAGGCACCACACCTTATCCTGCTCTGTATTGGTGTTCTATCCGTACAAGATTCACCAGCTCAACAATTCAAATACAGCACTTTAGTTCTAGCATCATTACATACATTTAAAAACTATTTTTAAAAACCAATGAAACACCTAGAGGCAGTTAAAATATTCTCTTTTCTAGGTGTTACTATGTTTTATTATTTTTCATGGTATTTATAGTGAATATGGAAGAAAACCTCAAATATTTAAATGGGGCATACTAAAATAAACAAATACACACTCTCTTCGGGACACTCACTTCTCTTAATACTTGCAGCAAAATACAACGAAAATTATTTCACAAATAAACGCCAAATATTTTGTTTTCGAGCTTACCGAAGGTAACGGAAGCTATATCATCGTTGTATATTATTCGTTAAAGAATGAACACCCTCCAATTATTTCAAAAATTCCAATATAGAAATCCGTTTCAGACATATAGGAACATTTTTGATTCTGTGTCTGTCTATCGCTCAATGTTTGCGAATCATCATATCCTAAAAACTACTCATATTTCCTGTACAGATGCTCTAGCCAATTAAGCAACACTGAAGAATAATTTCCTCTGTCGGTAACGATACCTAGTCCCGAATTAGGCTTTCAAATTGGCTTAATACGCTAGCGCTAGAGCATCTGTAGTGGAAATATGCAGAGGTTCGTGGTTCGAATCCCGACGCTGAAGTCTATTTTTCTCTCTTTGTCTCCCCTTGTAACTATTAATTATAATTTGATTTAAATTAAAATTTAAACGCTCCGTAGTTTTTGGTAGTATGAATACTACCAAAAACTTAAAAATTGAAAAACTACTTATCTGATTTTAATAAATTTAGATGATAGGTCATAATTGGCCTATTATTGGTCCCATATAAGTTTCAACTATCTGCGGCCATTTATTTCCTCATCATCGTGCGCAAAAGCAAAAACATACATTTATTTATACCTATATCTTCAATATTACTCGTTTGATTTTTATGAAAGTTTAATGATTAATTGTTGAAAGTAGCTCGAAGATAGACCCAGATTACTTTCAACCTTCTGCGCGCTCTTTAACTTGCTAGATACTTTAATTCATATGTATATTGCTAGATACTTTAATAGACTGCGAGTTAGTGTGGCACATAGCTTCCACGCATCATTTACGTAATTTATTGATTTTATGCTTTTACAAGCCATTATTGTCGTTTAATTTATTTTATTTTATTTAATTTTCCCCAGTTTTTAGGGTTTTGTAGATACTTCTACTTCTAAGTTAAAAATTAAATATGGGCATGCGCAAGAATTTATATTTATTTTAATTTTCGAGTTGGGTATCAAATGAAAGCTGCTGAATAGTAGGACACAAATATATATATGCTTTTTTAAATTTTGCATTCCTTATTGGTTAAAAAAATCAAAATATACCCAAAATAAATTCCCTCCCCCCCCCACCACTACGGATCGGCTGGTGCTAAAATTTCGAAATAATTCATGGTTATACCTTATGGTGGGGTGATGCAAATTTCCTGAAAAATGTCATTTACCTTGCTATTATTACTGATAAAAAACATTGTGACCCCCCGGGGGATCGAACCCGGGACCCTCGAGATCGAAGACAAAAAATCATAATTATTACATATCGGGAATGCTTAATCATCTAAAAAATCCTAAAAAGTACTTGGACGCAAGTACTTCTCTGTGATTTTTTAAATCTGTCAAAATTGTTTTGATTTTTTACGTGTTATTAAAGTATTAATTTAGCAATATTAAAAGAGCGCTGACGGTTGAAATTAATCTGGGCCAACGACCCATCAAAATTTCAAAAAAAATCAGAGAAATACTTTTAAAGATATAGGTGTAAAAAATGTATATTTGTGCTTAGCAGGAAGAAAAACCTATGAGTCAATAAGGGTGAAATTTATAAGGGACTAACAATGGACTAATTATGATCTACTATCCAAATTTCTATAAAATAAGACAAATAATTTTTAAGATAATGTTGGTTCGCAAAAATTGAGCGACCGACCGACAGACAGACATGACACAAAAAATGTTCCCTGATGTTTAAAACAGATTTCTTTCTTGTAATTTTTAAATAGAAGACCACAAAATATTTCTTTCTTGAGAACGATCACATAGCATACATTACCTTCAGTAAGCTCGGAAGCAAAATCAAAACAATCAAAAAAGACTTAAAAAAAACAGGGAAAACAGTTGAATAAATTAGACAATATTGGATTATAAACACATTACATTAATAGAATACGTATAATTATGTGAAGAAGCTACGTGCCATACTAAATGGAGATTTTAGATTATTTTCAAAGAATTTGAAAAAACAATATTTTCGTTAATGTACGGTTTGATTGGGTATTTTAACCATTGCTAAAAATAACTAATAATTGATTTACATCAAAACAAACTTGCTTGTTTTTGTGGTGCAGTAATTAACAATATTCAAAAATTCTTTTGCTTCGGGCGCTAAAAAAGAGAAAGTAGTGTCCCTAACTATTTTTGGCAAACCCCGAACCAATAGGAGAAGGTTCAAGTATATATGTTTACATAAAATAAAATTTAAAATGATTTATTTAATGGAATTATTAAAATTTACAGCAGTTATAAATAAAATAAAAATCTGGCAATTAGTGTGTCACATAGCTTTCTATGTGCCACATTTCTTTCTTCTACTACTGAACGAATGGTCAAATGAGATTTAGATCTGTTTCGATTCCTCGTGGAGTCACTTATTTTTAAGTGAAAATAAGAAAATATGCGTAGACAGTGAAAATTAATTTGAGGGGAGGGGGGCTACTTTAAACAACATTATCCAAATTTATTCAAAATCAAATCTGTACATTTAAAGATATAATTGTTAATAAATTCAAATTTTTCCAAAGGAAGCAATGGATTTATTGATTTAAAAAAAGATTTAAATTAAATCATAAAATTGAACAAGTAGTTATATTTATTCCTAAAAATGTTACACCGACCGACAGACAGACCAAAATTGTTCTTGAATATGTTGATTTCTAAAACGGATTTTATTGCCTGAACAACAATTTTGTACAATATTCGAAATATGCTTCCACAACATTAGGTATGANGGAAAAATCCGAAAAGTTAAAAAATATATTATTACCCCCCTTAAAAAATTAAAGATGGCGGACTCACTTTAGAGTTTTTTTGGAGGCTTATTGTGGCTTAACGGTAAGTCGTATCGACAAGCTGATTGCGCCTACGGTAACTGATTTTAAAAGATCTACCACTTTGGTCCTATTCCTATTATATATATTATATATTATATACTTTTTGTCGCAACTCCATCGGTTCTACCTTAAATAGAGCTTAATTTTAATTTTTTTTATGAAAAATTCACTTTGAGCTCTTATGGCGTCCGCAATTGTTGGCCGATTTAATTTCTGATTGGGGTGGATAAACATCACACTAATGCTCTTTAAATTGAGTAGAACCTAGAGTAATTAAATATTTACTGGTGCAACTGCCGTATTGAGAGAAGAGACTGGTAACTAAATTAATGCACCATCATGTTTGATGATTGTTCAATGACTTCACAGTCTAATTGGTTTTAAGGACNCCCAAAAATGTTACACCGACCGACAGACAGACCAAAATTGTTCTTGAATATGTTGATTTCTAAAACGGATTTTATTGCCTGAACAACAATTTTGTACAATATTCGAAATATGCTTCCACAACATTAGGTATGATCGGAAGCAAAATCAAAATGACGATGCTAAAATGGCAATAATAGGTCACGCGCAAATTGGTTTTTATCTTTAATTGTGATTTTTATATTTAACAAAAATATACATTTTATAAAAGATAAAAATTTAAATTGTAGAAATAAATTTAATTAGTCATTTCAAAATTTTTTTAAGTCATTGAAAGTAAATAAAATTTATATTTTTAGCAATTCATATATAAATTTAACAGGAACCTGACTCCGGGAATTCCTAATAGTTTTTGCATTTTTTAAAGTGAAGTACCTATACATTATATTTGGAAATAATTAGCTATAGGATGTAACATTGATTCAAATTTAGTCTTATCATTAAATCTACCTGCTTGAAAGAGGCGTACTTGCTATCAGACTTCAACCCCCACAACATTCTGTTGATAATCTTAAAAGAAAACAAAAATAAACTAGCTAAATAAAGATTAAACACCTATTCACAAAATGAATTAATGAAGAAATAAATTAATGTCAGGACATAATTTGAGAAGAAGTTTGGAAACTCCTCTTGGGCAAGGGTGGATATTTTTAAGCATATTGGATTGTCAGAGATGAGCATAGTGACTTTAACATCCTCTGATCAACAAATTTAAATCAGGGGATTTGTTTGCCACATTATTAAATAAGCCAAATAAGGCCAAATGAGGCCAAATTTGTAATGTTGCACGTATTTACAGAGTAGGTCGACTGTACCAATATGATGGGTTTCATGATAACCGGGGAAGGTCTTATTCCAACCGTTGTGCCAAATTGAATAATTTATTTAACCCCTTACCCGATCATTAAAGTTTAATATATATGATTCCAAATTACCTGTCCTAACAACACAGTAAAAATATTAAATTAACATGTATTTATTAATATTAATGCAGTAAAAAATATCTTAATATGAACTCATTAAGAGTAGCGAGAAATTATACTTCACATATTAGAAGGGTTGAGTGTTATACATACATACAAGAGATGCCTATGACTATGACACATTAAATTTTGGGACCAATTTTTGCGTTCATATAAGGCTGCAACATAATAATTAAAAATATTTTACCATTTTCTCCAACAGGCAAATGTCTTCTTACAGCGTCCACAGCATCATGAAGGCTGTCCTCACGAGTAACATCCAGCGATACCAAAATAAGAGTACCTAAAGGTAAAGTACGTTCTTCGGCTTCCATAGCCTTAAGTTTTGCTTTAAGAACCCGGCCGGCCTCCTGCTCGGAGGGATCTCCTCCACCTTTGACTCCGGCGAACACGCGAAACCCGAGAGAAACTAATCGAAGAGTCAATTGAAGACCGAGATACGTATCTGCTGATGTCACGAGAACCGACCTGCCTTGTCCCGGTCGTTCGTCGGCAGGACATCTTCGAGCACGGCAAGCAAGATAAGCAAGAACGAACGTGGCCACGGTAGCCAAAGCAGCTAACTGGGCCGCCAAGATGACGGCCGTATATTCGTCCATAGCGTCAGTAGAAGTGTAGCTAATGCCCTTACCCGGGCGGATCCCGTCACAGACTGGCCCGAGGCCGGCTCCTTGCTTGCATCCCCCACCCACCCCTGTATCGTTTACACGCTGCACTCCTCCAACCTATGCCTGTGCATTACCATCTAGACTGGTCCGTTCTTCTAGCAGCTTAACCTATTAATATTAAAAAAAAAAAGTATCTTTTTACAATGACTATTAATGTTATGCTCATTTAACATTCCATTTAACCATTTTCAATTTGAATTATAGTTTATCGATTACAAATTTATAATTTACTAGCCTTCACCCCGCGAGGTTCATGCTAGGTATTTTGCCCTTTCCAATACGGCATACGGCTGCTGCACCAGTAAATATTTAATAACTTTGGTTCTACTCAATATTTTTCGATGAAACCAAGCCTACAAATTGCACAACATGTTTGCGCTCACCTCTGAAAAAAAGTTAATCGATTATATTTAGCCAGTTTTGCGCCTATAAAGTCTGAATGAGGCGACAGACCCACTTACACACATACACGAAAAAAGTTAAGGCCGGATTCGGTTTTCGGGATGTATAAAACGAAAAAGTATCCAAAAAATGTTCAATTCTGACCAATGTACAGACAAAACTTTAATTTTATATATTATAGATATACATATATACATACATACATAAAAAAAAGTGTTAACATTTAGGGATCGATTCAGAATGGCATGAAACGGATTTCCATGAAAACTTTTTTCAAAAATTAGCATTACAAAAATTTTGAAGCCATTGCAATAGCTAAATTTTCTTTGAAAATTTGCTAACAAATTCAGGCAACATGCCCTAAGAAAAAACCAAAATGAAAAAGATCCATGGTTCGAGCCCATTGGGGTCACAATGTTTTTTATTGTTAATGACAAGGTAAATTACATTTTTTCAGGAAATTTTCATTTCCCCATAATTAGGTATTTGCACGAATAATTTCAAAATTTATAGGACAAGGTTAATTGGGGGGGGGGGGATTTATTTCGGTATATTTTATAAGCTTACAATATTTCGTATATTTGTCACCTACTTGTACGTACGGTATAATGGTTTCAAGAAGGATCTACGAAACCCTAAAATTACAGTTTCGTGTGACTTGCTTATATTATTACCTTTAATCCCTTTATGGACACTTAAGGAAATTCTTAAGGAGTAGAACTTTAAGTCCAGCGTTTAGCGTTTACCTAGTTTTTAGAGATGTTAATGGACATAAATCGCATTTTTTTTTGATAATCGAAAACAAAAATTAAACAACCACCTGATGAAATAGTACATTTCGCGTCTAGTGCGGAATAGTAGCATTTTGCATGCAAGTGTGGAGTTTGCACCCGCGCGACAGCAAGGGTAGAAAAACCAGTTGTACCGTGTAGTTGCTGAGTTGCGTTGTAGTTGGGTGTACTTTATCTACGATTGTGGATTTTAATAATAAATACAAAAAAATTAATAAACTTCATGTATCCAGTATGTAAGGAAGTATTTTTCTTTTGATTAAGATGTTATTAATTTATTGGTTGTANTTTTTTAATTACAGCTTCCACTAGTTGCGCCTTGTTAGCGAAAACTCATTGTCAGTGAATGCTTAACATGGCTAAACCATTTAACCTGCTTTTTACCATGTACTTCTTAGCCATGTTTTGATTCGGCTAAGAGAGCTAAATGAACGCTCGATAGTGCATTTTGTGCAGGGCTGTGAAAGTAGTTCAGCAAAGCCTTTCTAATTGCCGGGAAAAACAATTCGCTCTTTTTTAAAATCATAATTATGTGACGCGCGCGCAAAATTTTGATGTTTTTTTTGACAAAATGGAATGAAAAATTAAACAAGTTCCACAAGTGATATTAGTTTTGCAATCTACTCTTCAATACCTTCCATTTGATACTCCACACAAAATTAAAAAAAAAAAANGGGTGAAGATGAAAACAATACTTTTCCTATATACTTCTGGAGAAGGTGAGGAAAAGTAAAACACTAATAGTCCAGTTATTTTAGTAAAAAAAAATGGCTTCTGTCCCAAAAAAATTGGAGCCAAATTTTTTTTTTTTCATTAATCGCTTCTTTTTGGCGTTCTGAAAAACATATGCAAAATCGGCAACGAGATCTTTGTCGCGTTAAAAGATATTCAAGGGCAAAGGTCAACAAATACGGTTATTTGCGAATAGCTCGTTTCCAATGGCTCGCCCCGATCAAGGTGATTATCAAGATTAAATTTCCCAAAAGATCACAAAATTTTCCACAAAAAAGTTCTATTNTTTACAATTCAATGTCCCATGATAGGTCCCATGTTAGTGAGGGGACTTGATTTTAAATTCTAATATGGTCGTCAATTTAATACTAAATAGCCGAGTGGAAATTCCTTCTCAAAAGTTTTTTATCATAAAAGGAAGCCAACTCCGAAATTTCAAAGATCTAGTGCAATAGACCAGTCATTTTAGGTTTTAAAAAAAAATGCGTCATACAAGCAAGAGACTTAGTACAAATTGTCTCTGGGGGCATCCTGATTTAAATCCTATTAAGTCCCCGAAAGAAAAATTTGTGCTCAAGCCGCCATCTTGGAAAATAGGGCCAAAATACAGTTGTTTGCTGCTACTAGTCTAACTATTAGGTTTAAGAAAAAAATGTTCAAGTNTGTATCCAGTATTTAAGGAAGTATTTTTCTTTTGATTAAGATGTTATTAATTTATTGGTTGCATTTTGTGCCAATTTAATTATTTCGGAAGACGTATAATTCTCAGTTTCGTCATAATCTCTTAAATCACTTTGTTTTTCCTCTTAAAACTTCATATAAACGTAGATAAACGTATATCACTCACTTTTAAATGCATTTTGTCGAATTTATATTCAATTTGCACAAAAAGGTTTTCGTTCGACTCGGCTTTCATCCTTGTTTAAACTTATTATATAAACTTATATTATAACAGTCTTCACTTAACATTTTTTACAATTCAATGTCCCATGATAGGTCCCATGTTAGTGAGGGGACTTGATTTTAAATTCTAATATGGTCGTCAATTTAATACTAAATAGCCGAGTGGAAATTCCTTCTCAAAAGTTTTTTATCATAAAAGGAAGCCAACTCCGAAATTTCAAGGATCTAGTGCAATAGACCAGTCATTTTAGGTTTTAAAAAAAATGCGTCATACAAGCAAGAGACTTAGTACAAATTGTCTCTGGGGGCATCCTGATTTAAATCCTATAAAGTCCCCGAAAGAAAAAGTTGTGCTCAAGCCGCCATCTTGGAAAATAGGGCCAAAATACAGTTGTTTGCTGCTACTAGTCTAACTATTAGGTTTAAGAAAAAAATGTTCAAGTAAAAATTGTTTATTATGTAATTATCTATAAATTTGGTTCTTATACTTTTCTCTCTCTGACCAACCGTTTAGACGTAATAGTCTCGGAAATTAAGACCAAAAATAGCTGAATAGGGGAAAAAAGTCCTACAGAAGCGAAATTTGGTATAGATGTAGGGAGAGGTATCTTGAACAACATACTATAAGTTCACATAAGTGGGAGGCTTGGCAAAGTGGGGCGAGGGCCGTAAAGGTCCCACTTTTTCGTTTTTTTGTGAATTACTCAGAAACTAAAGCCTCAAAATTATTTTATAGAAAATTCTCTATAAAAAAAAGTTCCTATTCATTACGTTGCTAGGATAAATAGGTGAAGAGATAATAGTTATTTATGCACCTAGGGAGTAAAGTAAGCCATTATTCCCTGAGTGACTTTTTAATTCCCGAGGCGTAGCCAAGGGAATAACGCTAATTAGCTCCCGAGGCGAAGCCAAGGGAGATAATTATCGCGAAGGGAATAATGGCATTTTACTCACGAGGTACATACAATATTTTATCTTCTGTAGGAAGTAAATACACATTTTCGTTCATTCCACAGTTTTTATTTATTATTTTAATAAATAACAATAATTATTA
>KZ651186.1:249894-270460 GCA_001010745.2 Gerris buenoi | reverse complement strand
TTCTCTATATTTTTCCTGTGTGCGCGTCAAAACGATCTTTAATACTGGTAAGTTTCACGCTTTTATCTCTTTAGGTTCAAAAGTTATTGGAACCGTACAGAGTGACAGACAGACACAGGAACAAAACTATAAGGGTTTCTTTTTTTTGGTTTTACCAACGAAACCCTAAAAAGAACTATAGATCGTTACCTTATGGATTACAATCTCTAAAATAAAGTAAAATTTAATATTTACCTGTAATAACATGGTCTAAGTAAGGTATTTTCTTAATAGCATCAAAATCTGGTATTCCATTGTGTTCTGACACACCGATTTTAACTTGCTCCCTTAATTTATTCTGAACATCAGGGTTTTGTGCTAATTCTAGTAAGCAGGAACTAAGTGTTGACGCAGTTGTTTCAAACCCAGCTAGGAAAAACACCATGGCGTTAGAGGTCATGAGGGTATCATCCATTAATACTGTAAATAGTCCAAAAATAGTTTATCAATTATAATTGCTATACACTAAACATTAAACCACTTTAGGGGAAAACTGGATCCTGAATAACCATATTAAATGAACCCTATATAACTACATTTTTGTGCTTTATAAAAATACAATTGAATGTTCATATTTTTTGTTTCGCCTCATCAATGTGAAATTTGACATGGTCATAATTTTCGTAAGGAATTTCCTTGTTAATAACATGTGAGGCTGTATCATTCTAGATTATTAAAATAATTTTTTAAACTAACAAGTCCAGTAAGTATGTGAGAGAAGTATGAATTTAACCATAGTAGTAGAGGAATTAGAGAGATATCTCGTTCTCGTAGGTTTTGAAGAGAGAACTATAATAGCATGGATTGAAATACTAAATTGCGCTTAACCTTTTTTTATTTTTTCTATTTTTGAAGAGTAGTTTAATATCACAAGTATAACGCCCTCAACCGACATACTTATAAACAGTTTAAGCTAAAGTAGGTTTAAATAAAGCTAAACGTACACAGTTTTTATGTTTAAAATAAATATATATGTATGAAGATTCTGATATATGACGTACGTTTCAGACATTATTAAAACCTTTAAAAAAAATGGGTATGATAGATTTTCGAACAAAAATATGTCATACATAAACAGAGATACAAATTATCATGCGTTGTTGGAGGAATATGGTTATTTATTCTTATTATATTTTATTTATTTATTTTATAATAGGCGGTCCACGGCCTAGGCCGATTTGCCCTTAAGGCAATAAATGGATTTATTATTATTATATTTTAATAAATTTGTGTAACTACCACATTAGCTATGCTCACAAATATACTTGCTGACAATGCTACAATTTCTGCAATACTTCAAAATATATTGATAATAAATTCTACTTACATTCATTGTTGTCTGATTTGTCCAGTTCACCCTTTTCCCTTTTATCCAAAAGCTGTTGATCTTGTTTGCGCAACTGTATCAAAAGCTGTAGGAAATCATGTACTTCTATGTTACTTGCATTTCTTACAGCCATAGTCTCTTTAATCACGTCGATAAAAAACTGTTCAACGTTTTCAGGCACTTGTTTCCATTGTAACCAGTTCAAAAGACGTGGGCATGTTTGTCTTAACAAAAGCCTTACTTTTCGTATAAATGAAGGGCGAAAAAATTCTCGTCCCATCGCACGAAATTCAGAATTAGGATTTTTTAAAGTATTCATTTCTAATCCAAATGCACAGTGGCCAATAACTTCCGTTGTAAAGTTGGCCATCACCTCTCTTGCTTCAAAAGGTTTTCCTGAGACGGCAAAGGAATCCAATATTTCTATAAGAGATTCACTGCAGTGGACTAAAGTTTGGTGCATTGTTTTCAGTTTGCCTGAAGTGAAAACAGGTGTTAATTTATTCCTCAGGATTTTCCATTGCTGGTCTTCCAAGTTTACCAAATGCTGAGAAAGTCTGTCGAGTTTTACGTTTACTTTGATGCCTCTATTGTAGAAGTGCGTAAAATCTTTTATAAGGACAGTTTCAACGAGATCCGGGTCTCGAATTACTAGTATAGGAGTGCGGAACGTAAATTTGCCGTAAAACCTCTCACCTTTGAAGTGATTGTACATTATCTGTTGGTCATCAGCAGCGTGTAATAAACTAAGAGATGTCTTCATTGCATTTCCAAACAATGGAATTGGCTCAATATAACGAATACCTTTCTTCTTCCAGAAATCAAATGTAGCAGTTAAATAGTAGTATATAGCTGCTAATATAACACCTATTAGTATTATCCAATCTGCGCGTTCACTAATAAAGTAGGCCATTTTATTATTGGAATTAAATAAATTAAATTTTATTATAGGAATTAAATCATCAATGTTAGAGCAAAAAAAGAAAACAATAAAATTATTAAAAGAACAAAAAACTAAACTATCACATTTATGAGTATAAGTGTGAATAAGAGTAGGAATATGATTAAAAATATTAAGAGGGGACGAGACATCTTATATGTAGGTACGAGTACGTCAAGATTTTATTATTATGGAGATAAGATAATTCACGTATTTATGTTCTTGCTAAATTTTTTGTAAATCGTCTTAAAAACAAAGTTTAAAATTAATTCACTTACAGTAGGCCAATCAGTTTAAATGTGTATATAAGGCATGTTTATTTAACATTTGTTTAATTCTAACTAGTCTCTCCCCTGTGCCAAAATTATATAATATGTTTGAAATTTTATCATTTTATTACAGAGGCATACTAACATTGCATTAGATTATTCCACAACTATATAATTTTGACTAACTATGCAATTCTCTTACAGAAGTTACTTTTAAAATTGAAGACTGCTCATTTCCTGGTATATTTATTTAAAAAAAAAAAAAAAAAAAAAAAAAAAAAAAAAAAAAACCACTTGAATATTAGCAATGCACAAAGATACTTGGGCACAGTCACTAAGTTTTAAAATAATACTAAATAAAAGATATTCCAACGAATGACATAATGTGTATAACAAATTAGGCAATATCCACAAGGAGAAATATAACATCATTAGCTCTAACATCATTAGCTCCAACTTTGGTCATTGACCCCACAAAACTTTTATTTGCACTTACATTGATTGTTAATTGCCTATAATGATCACTAATGTATGCTTGCCTGCCGCGACGGACCTTTTGGTGGAAAAACAAATCATTAATAAGTTCAGCCCAGTGGCCTAAGGGTTCATTTTTTACGGAGGGTTCAGCACCACGGCACCATGTCAATGAAGGGAGGGGGGTATTCTTCTCGAGTATCATCCATGAGGATAATGCTGGATACCTTCTGAAAAGTGTTATGGATTATATAATATAACTAGCAAAACCCGGCAGACGTTGTCCTGCCTATGTATAATTATTTTCCTCAGTATCTTTACTATGGGTGATGTGTATGTAATCTAGAATCTATATTCGTTGAAGAATAATGAAAGATGGCTTATACTGGTGAGATTCCATAATTTTTATTGGTATAAATAGATAATGAACTATATACTTTTTTACTAATAATTCGCGTGAATGAACAATATTCACTATTCCATTCGCTATGTAATTAAACTGAAAATAACTTAAACTAATGCTTATTATTAGTGTCGCGAGTGAATAAACAATATTTATCGTTTTCTGATATTTGGTGTATAAATGCGTACAGTTTTGGAGTTCCCTACTCTGGAGCAAGCAACATACTATAGTTGACCATGCGAAAAACATGTACATATTTTAATTTTTAATTACATTACACTTTTTGCCCTGCTTTTCCATTTTACCCTCCTCTTACATGAAAATATATCAAAAGTGTACGTAGAAGTACTTTTGAACCTAAAACTAATAAATGTACACAAATTACTTTGTGTACATTTAACTCAGTCAAGGTCAAGGTGAGTCTAACTTTGATCTCCGACATGAAGTAGACTGGACTCACTTATTAACTTTTCTTTTGTATAATGTAACTCTACTTCTTCCATATTCCGGCACTGATGATGGTCTTGTGAAGGCTAGGTAATTCATAATAAACAAATTAGCCAGTTAACGTGGAGAGACTATTTTTATTAGCCAATAACCCATTATTGGTCCAATATATGTTCCAGCCTTCTGTGTCAATTTGTTTCTGTTCCACATTCGCACAAGCATAAACATACATTTATTTACACTTATATCCTATGACTTGTGAAATGTAGTCCGCAGATAGCTCAAGATTAAATTCAACCCTCTGCGCTCTTTAAATTTTGCTAAATTGATGCTTTAATTCATGTAAAAGAGGCTGAAAATTAGTGTGGCACATAGCTTCCTCGCATCCTATCACGTAATTTTTAATTTTTTGATTTTATACTTTTACAAGCCATTATTGTTTAATTTGTTTAATTGTTCCCCTGTTTTTAAATAAATGTAGGTTTGTACGCATGTGGAAGAGAAACTAATGAGCGACAATGAACTAATTATGACCTACCCTCCAATTTTTTTTAAAATCGATTAAATTGAATTAAAAACGAGTAATTTTTAAGATATGTTGGTTTGCAAAAATTTAACGACAGAGCGACAGACAGACACGGAACCAAAAATGTTCCTATGATGTGTGAAACGGATTTCTGTCTTAAAATTTTTTAAATCGGAGACCTAAAAATTTTTCCTTCTTCAAAACGATTACATAGCTTCCGTTACCTTCAGTAAGCATGGAAGGAAAATCCAAACATTTTTGACAGAACGGGGGGAAAGTTAAATAAATTCAACAATAATAATTTATTGTCTGAAATAGGATACGAGGAAGCTATATATATGCTACCCTAATTGGCAGAATATTATAAATAAAATCTTATGGAGTGTTGAAAAAAGGCCCTGATTTATCAATGGGGGCGAAAAATTATTGGATGTTTTATTATTATTATTATTTCTAGTTCTAGAACAAAGGTAAAAAAAACGACAGAACTAACAATTTTATAACTAATTATCTATTTTGTTTGTTTTTTCTTTTGTATAAATATACTATATATTAACACAATTTAAATCCACACAAATTGAATTTAAACTTCGTAAATTAGACATGGAAACTGGAATTTTTAAAATTACGTTCACGTATGTTTGCAGTACGCACTGAAAACGTTCTAAAAAAGAAAAAAAACGTTTTTAAAAAGAAATATAGGCCTACTCATTTTTTATCAACAGTAAACACTATTTCAGGTTAATACCTATAATACGTATTTTTACAACAGTATAATATGGTATCAAGCCACATTGGGGTAACCCGAAAATACTATTCAGTAATCACATACATCTCAGTCCTTTTTTGTAGGGGGGGGGGGCCTCCAAAAGGTTTTGCTCAGGGTGCAGTTTACCCTAAATCGGGGTCTGGTTGTAAATCTTTGTATTCTCCAGCTGCGAAATTTCCAAGCCAGAAAATATTTCATATTTAAACGTTTATAGTGATTTGGGGCGGGAAAATGATTGAGTTGGTGAGGGACTGAGAATAGAAAGAGGGACAAAACCATATTTTCTTGTTGTACATTGTACTGGATGGACACCTAGTAAAACTTACAAGGAAGGGGAGACTTATTACTTTGCATAAGTGGTTTTGTTGGGATATATTTTACTTAAAACAATATAACAAGGATTGGATTAATAATTAACATTAACCTCAATATATATTTAGAGTAGATGATAAAAAAAAATGTATTGTCTACAAATTTACAAATTAATGATATAAAAATGTAAATATAATACCTTTTATTATTTATACAAATGATAAAAATTATATATGCATAGACTTAATAGTGAATAAGATTCAAAATTATTAACACTAATTACAACCTTCAGATATTTTTTTAACGTTAAGCCATAGTCCACCAAGGGGTGAAAGAAAAATCGCCCTCGGATTAAATTGTAGAGGCAATAATGTCTGGCCATTCAATGTAAATTCATAATTCATCAGCATTAAAGAAAGTGCAACCTTCATTTCTAACTCAGCGAATCGTTTACCTACAGTAAATAAAAATATAATAATAAATAACAGGAAATTATTGAAGGAAAACCCCAAAATAATATTATAATTGAGATGAAAATAAATTTATTACAATTTAACGAATTCCGGTTTAGATATATTGTGTGTAGATATGAATATTATAAGGGAATATTCATGGAGCAACTATTTATTAAATTAAAATTTTTGTAACATTCTAGAGTTTAGGTTCCTTGGTTTAATACCTTTAAAGAAATTATCTTAATGAAGTACTTCACCTTCCGGTGGTGACCAGACGTCACGGTAGTTTTAGGTTTCTGTACAAAGTACAAAAAAGAAACCTTATATAACGGCTCTGTCTGTCTGTCTATCTGCAACTATTTATTAAATTAAAATTTTTGTAACATTCTAGAGTTTAGGTTCCTTGGTTTAATACCTTTAAAGAAATTATCTTAATGAAGTGTACATATAACGGCTCTGTCCGTCTGTCTATCTGTCTGTCCGTCAAACTATCTGTCTGTCTGTCTGTCCGTCAAACTATCTGTCTGTCTGTCTGTCCGTCCGTTGGCTTGTTTCAACTCATAAACTACTATAGCTAGAAACATGAATTTTGGCACACAGGTACATCTCGGCATTTTAGACAACTGGACAAATTTTGGTGTTTAGACACTTAATATTTTCAAGATGGTGGCCCTGCCAATATGGCGGGTGACCAAAAAAAAGTTTTTAGCTACCATGGCATGTTATACACCAATTTAAAGGTCTTGAAGTGTAGAAAATGAATATGCGACTATAAAAATTTTACACTTGATATTTTAGAGATGGCGGCCAATATGGCGGGTGGCTAAAAAAAAAGTTTAGGGAGGAACTAATTCCCACAAAAACGGAGTTTGGTTTTTTTAGTTCTTTGATGGTATCTGTTTGACATACTAAAAGTCTAGAAAAATCCAACTAGGCAAAATGCGTTTTTTGGCCGCCATCTTGGAAAATAACGGCTCATTTGCTTTTAATTCCTTAAATATTGCTGAAAGAAAGAAAAGTTACAAATAAAAAATGTAGAAAACAATACTTTAAACCACTTTTATTCTTATAATATTTTCTCTAAACCTAATAGGCTTTAAGTTATAGACGATCTAGTTTTATTAGCCCGTGCAATTAAAATCAAGTAAGACCATACCTGGGAGAATTCATGGTAGATTTGGAAATGGGATATCTTTTGGGTCACTGAAACCGAATTTTGAATTTCTCAGTTAAAATCACCCCCCCCCCCCCCCCCAACCAAAAGGAAACGTATTTTTAAAAATAAATATACGTGACTTTTTTATGGAGAAAATAAATAGATATTCTTCAGAACGAACGAAGCAGCGCTGTCATGCATCAGAAAATTCCTTCGGCTCGGCGGAGCTGCATGCACTAAGTTTCGTAAGGAGTGTTAGGATCCAATGGAAGAACTATATAAACATTTTTTACTTTTTCAAAATTTAGGGGATTGTGGAGCCCATATAACACGTACGTATAAGCGAAGTTCCGTAACTTAATGCATGCAGCTCTGCCCTGCTGAGGCATATTTTCTGAGGCGCTCCAGCGCTGCCCTGTTTGTCCTACATCAAAATGTTATAGAATAAATGTTTGTCGCAAATTTTGTCTTCTTTAAGAATATCTATTTATTTTCTCCCTAAAACAGTCACGTATATTTATTTTTTAAAAAAATATTATTTTTGGGGGTACATACAAAATTGGGGGGGGGGATTTTAGTTGAGAATTACAAAATTCGTTTTCAGCGATCCAAAAAACCATAAGTTATCCCATTTCCAAAACTTCCAACTTATAAACTTATATAAACTTTTTATAAACTACCATTCTCCCAGGTATGGTCCCACATGGTTTTTATTGCACGGACTAATAAAACTAGATCTAGATTGTCTATAACTTAAAACCTATTAGGTTTAGAGAAAATCTTATAAGAATAAAAGCGGTTTATTTTATTGTTTTCTACAATTTTTATTTGAAACTTTTTTTTTCTATCTGCAAAATTTAAGGAATTAAAAGCAAATGAGCCGTTATTTTCCAAGATGGCGGCCAAAAATGCATAGTTGGATTTTTCTAGACTTTTAGTATGTCAAACAGACACCATCTAAGAACTAAAAAAATCAAACTCCGTTTTGTGGAAATTAGTTTCTCCTAACACATATTTTTTTGCCTATTTCTCCTCTGCTATAATGGTGTAGTAAAGAAATTGGTCAAACATCCGAAAGACCAATTATTGTGTTTTAATTGGCTTTGATCTAGTTTATTTATTTATTTTTTTCATATTATTTTAGTATAAGTTATACATTATTACAACTATATGAATGTAATTGTTTTCCTTAACACACAGATTACATCAAAAGATAGTAAGAATCGATCTAATGCATGTTAATATTTGATATTTAATTATTTTCAACGAATTTATACGCGACTATATCAGCCAAATATTCAATAATTTATATAGTTTGACGTATATTTCTCTTCACGTTTAAAAAGTGTAACTATAAGTTAGTGATATTAGTTAGTAACAGTAACAGTAACAATTATATATGCAGTCATTTCAATTTTTATCACAGTTCTATGAAGTTTGCCTCTTAATTTGCAGCATATTCTGACAAAAAGACTTTCAAATAGCACCCCCTATATTAACGATTTTACTACTTCGATATTAAAGTTTTTAATAAAAAAAAAATGTCGAATTAAATAGAAAGTCAATACTATCATAGATATTTTAATTTAAAAAGAAAATAATGATTATAATCTTACCGATACATATTCTTGGTCCATCTCCATAAGGTAAAAATGTTCCTTTTCTGCAGCTACTCTTGTTAGCATCTGCAAATCTTTCAGGAATAAATCGATCAGGTTCGGGGTAATAATCCAAGTCGTGGTGGAGAGAATATATGGGAATTTGTACCATAGTCCCTTTAGTAATCGTTATGTCTGTATTTGGTATCTTCCAATCCTTAGTACATTCTCTTGGTACAGCACTGACCGGAGGGTACATCCTCAAAGTTTCTTGCAAATAATTAAAAAAAAAAATTATGAAATGTTAGAAATATAGAGTACATTATTTTTAAAGCTTATACGAGTACTTTGTTTTTAAAATCACATAAGCATAAAAAGAAATATAACAAAGGTAAAAAATAATATTGAAAAATGCTATGACTTTGAGGTTATTATACCTTTAGTTAAATGCTATTAGCATTTGTTTAATTTCCATATAAATATTTTTAGGAAGGTAATAATTTTGAATTAATTGTTTTCTAATATATACTGGGTGTTTAAGCTAATATGGAACATCGAAATATCTCCGGAACCATGATAGATAGAAAGATGCTACTTTACTCTTGCTTCTGAACTCTAAACAGTAGTCTGTCCTACAAAAGTCTCAAAGGTTTGTGCGTGTGTCTCCCCCCATTTTCTAGAAATTTTTGTTTTTCACCTTAAAACTGCTTTGTTACCTGAAATAACTTGATCGAGGAAATGCATTTTCTTTACTGCTTCAAATGAAGGAATGCCCTCGTACTCTTCAACAGTCCTCTGTATTTCGTTTCTTAATGATTGTTGTATAGTTGGATTCTTTGCCAATTCTAGCAAGCAGAAACTCAGAGTCGAAGCTGAGGTATCATAACCCGCCAGAAAGAAAACCATAGCATTCGATGTCATCAAAGTCTCGTCCATAATAACTAAAATCAGTTAAATATAACACCAATATAGATAAAAACACAATTTTGCATGGGGTTCCAAAGTTATATCTGGTGGATTCCCATTTCTCATGATTCGCTACTGACTGGTTTATAAACTACACTCAAAAAAAAATTTAAGTTAAAGAGTTTCCTAAATCCCACCATCCTTATTCACACACCCCCTCCCCTTGGATAAAATAATTCCGCTATCATGAATTAAAATAAAATGGCTGATTGTCATTAAAGGAAGCCAACATCAAAATGTAAAAGTTTTAGTACAATTAATTTCGGAGATATTGCCACATTTCGCATATAAATGGTCGCCATTTTGAATCAAGATGTTGGATCGTAAAAATGACGCAAAGAGGACTAAAGGCTAAGAGGAACCTACCTACCAAATTGCATAGTCAAATGGTCCATGCAGTGGTTCCAGAGATATCATTTTGTATTTAATATAATACGTAGAAAAAGTTTTTTTAACTATTAACAAACTACATTTATATATATATTTTCCCCGAAAGAAAGACAGGTATTTTTCTTCCGACATAATAATACTTACATTCATTAGCGTCTCTTGTCCTATGATTATTTTTATTTTCAGCAGATAGTTTTTGATCCTCTTTTCTCAAATTAATCAGGAGCTGTAGAAAATCTTGAACCTCTACATTACTGGCTTCCCTTGCAGCCACCGTCTCCTTGATAACTCCTATAAAATAATCCTCCATTTTTTGAGGAAGTTGTTTCCATCTTAACCAGCTAAGTAATTTGGGGAATATCAAGCGAATGATAAAACGGATTCTACTGACTGGAGACGGACGGAACAGAAGCTTACTCACTTTTCTAAACTCCGAGTCAGGATTTTTAAGTGAGTTCATCTTAAGACCGAAGGCGCAGTGACCTATTACTTCGGTAGTGAAATCTGCCATTACCCGCCTGGCATTGAAAGGTTCTTTTGACTCGGCATAGGAATCTAATATCTGTCTAAGCGATTCACAACACTCTATTAGAGTTGGATGCATACATTTAAGTTTAACTGACGAAAATACTGGGGTCAATTTGTTTCTTAAACTTTTCCACTTTTGATCACGAAGGTTAATAAGGTGGGCCGACAGCCTATCCAGTTTGGGATCGACGTAGAACCCCCTGTTATAAAAATGCGAAAAGTCTTTAATGAGAACTGCTTCCACCAATTCAGGGTCTCGTATGACTAAGGTAGGAGTTCGGAAATTAAACTTCCCGTAGTATTTTTCTCCTCGGTAAGTATTATATAGCTCCATCTGATCAACGGAAGAATGCTTCGCTCGCTTTAGGAAGAGTATAGAATTTCCAAACAGTGGCACTGGTTTGATGTAAGGAATACTTCTCTTCTTCCAGTAATCAAAATTATAAGTAAGGTAATAATAAAACGAAAAGATCACTAATCCTAATAGAATAAACCAATCGGCTATATTACTTATAACAAAAGCCATAGTTATTGATTTTATATACCGGCACAAACAGACTGCACTTGTCAAAATTATTGTTAATATTATCCGAATATTTTTAACTCTTGAAATATTGGAGGGGTTCTAGATAAGATTATTGAGCTGGTTAGGTATTTATTTAATGACATCACTCTGTAAGAGAAAATCAATTTTTTCCAGGAATATTTTACTTGTTAATTATAGAAATATTGTCTAAAATGTAGGTATGTTTCTTTATAGCTTATAGCTTTAAATACTCAAGAAAGAACATGATAAAGGGTACTTAATTGTTGAAAATAAATTTTCATAATTATTTTTATAGCGCTGCTTAAATTTAAATCAAATGAAAGATGTCAAATATGAATACTTGACATTATTCCAATTAATTATTCTATAGCTTTACACTATAATCTATAATCTATAGTGAGGCATTAAAAGAAAACCCTAACATGTGCTATCAGCACACTCAGAGCCCAGAAACAGTTTCCGTAGCAATCTGTTTCGTTTCAGTGGCGATCCTGGGTCAAAAAATCTGGGGAGGATGTTTCCCATGTTTTGTTGGTTTAGTATACATTTTTATGTACCAGGAAGCAACCATTTATTTATTATAATATATTTTTAAAGTCCTTTCCAGTGGTAACCCTAGGCAATTTGTTCGTTCTGGCTAAAAAAATTGAATTGATTCTAGAATTTTATAATTGCCATTGAACTGGGACTTGGAAGTTCTATTGTTAGTATTATTGGAGGCCTTGGGAGGCTTGTCTGTAAGTAGCTTGGTAGTATGCAAGATCTCGAAAGTGAAAAAAAAAAACCTTCATATAGAAAATGGGCAGTCGAGACATCTCGTACCAGATTCACAAACTATGTGATAGCTATAGCTTGTACTAGTAACTACACCTCGTATTTGTTTCTGGTTCTGGTGTATGTGTTTTGTGTTTTGGTGAAGTTTAGTTGTGACACATCATAACTGAGCTCCTAATTCGTACGTGAGATCTCGTATGTGTTATGAGTGAGAACTCATACCTACATTATTTTATGAACTGTTATAATTTAACAGTTACCAATTATTCATAAGGGTACAAGTTCTACAAATTTATAAAACACGTAAAAAACTTAGTCAGTTAAAGTAAATTTATTTTTTAAATAGTTTTTTTGTTCCTCCTTTTTGTTGACATTTTGAAGATACGATGTAACACTTATTAGTTTATTAGCCATCGATATCTATATTTGTAAAACTAAGTACAAAATTATCATTATAATATGTTAAATTTATTTAACATTAGGTTAAATTATTTATTGTTATAATTAATATTTATGATTTGTTTAATTTTTTATTTATCTACACATTCATTTAGTTTTTTACAATAATTTAAGAAGGGTGGTGTCAAATTATTTGGGTTTATTTAATTTCCGGGGGGCTAATTTTATTTATGGGAGCTCCCTAGGATGACCACTGAGCCCCCTGAGCCCCCCTCCCTAGGATGACCACTGTTCCAAAGCCTTCAAAAAAGTATTCAAGACAAATATATAGATTAATAATTTCATTATTAACGATTAAAGTGCCCTGTGATTCGCTGTTTGGAGGCTACTTATTTTGCATGTTATAAGTAAGTAAATGCAAATATTCCTCTATTTTATTATCAGGCACGATAAATAAACATTGTTGAATCAAGATCGGGTATAATCTTTCAATGATCTTAAATCTTAATTGTATGACTTTTATGTATGTAACAAACTTTTTCTTACGTCTAGTGATTCCTGAGATATCATGTCAGTCAGTGGTCATTTGTATTATTTGTATAATAAATATAAAAAGTTTTGATTTATCAACCTATGAGGATATTAAAATTAAAATAATCGACCGAGCGAAGCAAGGTCTCCGTTTTAACTCGACCGTTTGGCATTTCGTCGGTGTGTCTGTCTGTCTCTTAATTTTTGTTAATCGACTGCCTTTGCGAGGGAGGCCGATTGAGCTGTGGTGTGGGGCGGGGGCACAACTTCATTGTCCGCCGAATGGGGGAAGGGAGGTAAATTTTACTTTATTTTAAGGCGGCACGGCAAAAAACAAAAAAATAATTATACCTCGCCTCTTGATTTTCGGAAAAATTTTGAGTTGGTAATGTCAAAATCGGTTTACTGAAAAAAATTGCTTGACCAAACATTGGGTAAGGGCAGCTTTAAACCACTCCTTAAGGGTGAAAATAGGCCTTAAAGGGCGAAATAGTGTGTTTTTTTAATTTTTGTACTGATGGGTGCGTTTGTCGTAGGGACATGCAGTTTTCTAGAAATTGATTGTAGTATATTTTTAAGAAAAAATTCTACATGCCGGGAAATCGTCTACGGTCAAAAAGAGCATTTTTAAAACAAGTTTTTCCGTATAACTTTTGAAATAATTGAAAATTTAAAAAAAAAAAAAAAAAAAAAAAAATCAAGGCTTTTGCAGATCCTGCAGAGTTCCATAGCCGGTAACGAGAACTTTTTTTTTTACGTGCACCCCTGCTTAGGGTGACATCGGGAAATTTTTTTTCGCCGATCAGAAAACCGGAGATATTTGGTACTGGGTGTCGTATATCGTTAGAATGCCCTTGGGAAAAGTAATGCAAAACAAATTTTCACGTTTCAGGCTTTTTTAAGCGAAAAAACAATTTTTACCACTTTTTTCCAAACGCTTTTCTACATGGTTCACGTATCTCCTCCTTGGGCATTAATATGGCACTATTCAGCTTTTGAGCCCTAAAAGACTATGAAATGCTGCTCCTGGCGTTTTACTGTTAAACTCTATAGGAGTTACGTACGGAGAAAACAAAAGTACTCTCCTGCTCTGCTTCTGCTTCGTATTCGTATACTCTAAAAATGTATTTTTTAAGGGGTAAATCGTAGTCCCCTTTTTAATTTCCACTTTGACCTTCTGTACCGTTCGCAATTTTTTATTAGACAGGATTCAAAAGGGTATACCGAACTTTAGGTCAAATTGTCATTTTTAAGAATCCGGTTTATTTTTATGTTTCCGATTCCTACTTCGGGAGCTACATCTACGTGAAGAAGGATGTCCTCCTTGGGTATCCGTAACCAGAAGGGGACATTGTACTGATTTGACAGAGGTATCATTAGAAAGGCCTTTTAAAATGTAGCAAATGTGTGCAAAAATATTTTTGAAAAATGTACTTGGTTGGTACTTTAGTACCCTTTTGTACTTTAAGAGTGCAGTGCAGGGGGTAGGATACCCCACTGTGGGGCTAATAGCGTCGAGGAATTTATCAGCTCGAAAATTTCCTTCGGTCAAAATTGCGCCAAATAACACTTGAACGCACTGTACCCTTTTCGTACCCGTACCTTTGCGTATTTGGGTACAGAGGTACTTTTAGTATCACGGTAGTTGTAGAGTTGTAGGGCGCATTGTAAAAATACAAAAAATTAAAATTGCAGCTTTTTACTCAAAAGTGTGTGGGTTTTATTGCCTTTTACCCATTTTATTGAAATTTATATTTCATATCTACCAATTTTTGTACTTATTGTACCGGTTTGGAAAAATCTTTTTAGTCTTTGTATACTGTACCGTTTTTGCATTTTATAGAATCGGGCTGACACTTATATGGTTTTTTGTACTATATTTTAGTAAAGTTTACATGAAAAAAAATACCTTAAATTTATTACCATGCCGGGGGTACATATAAGGGGGTACAAAGTTATTGTGTACCTCTGATTAAGAAAAAGTAAAATATTAGCTGACAGGCCGAGTATTGTACCTTTGGAAAGCCCTTAAAACGTACTTTAAAAAGGTATACTTATGTTTATTTAAAAAATTCACGTTTCAGACCCTTTTGAACGATAAATAGTTTTTCGGGCTCTCAAAAAGTGCGAGATGACTCCATTGTTGACCACTTTGCTCCTAAGATTGTGTTACATAAGATTGTCCTTTTAGAACCTAATACAGTATAATATTGTACAACCCAAAATGGACATTTAATTTAAGTACCTTTAGTACTTTTGGTATAAAAGGTAGTTAAAGTCTGGGTACTATGCAGGCAAAATTTTTAATTTAATGTATGTTTTGTAAAAGGTATCTTTTTGTAGGCATTTAGTTAGCCTACTGAGGCTTTATAATGGGGTTGTATTAAAAAAAAAGATTTCTGTACATAAAAGGGTACTTTTGGTACCAGTTTGTCGAAATACGTAAAAATACTCTACTTTTTATTTGTTTTACTGTACTCTGTAACGTTTTGCTTTTCATAGGATCGTGCTGAAACTCATAGGGTAATTACTACTTCATAGTAGTAAAGTGGGCGTGAAAGGAGAACCTTAAATTTACCACTGTACTCTGTCCATGAGGGACACAATATAGTTGTGTATGTGTACCTCTAGAAATAGTACTTACTTCCTTTCTTACTGGTTCACTATTTTGAAGCTAAGCTCAAAACCCGATTTGTTATTTTAACGAGCGAGGTTTACTGTTCACAGAACTACTAGTACTATGGAAGTGGAAGTAGAAGTAGTAGAAATAAAGTATAAATTTAAATTCTACAAGTACCCACATAATAAATGTGTCAGGAAAATATTCTGGTTCAGTAACTATTAACCACCAAACCAGCCCTACATAAGGTATTTGTGTTGTGAACAAGTCTGGGTTATGTAATAGCCAAACCGTAGCCTTTTTTCTTTTTCTCGTTCTTGTACTTTCTTTCTGTATTTCTGTGTTCTGTGTCTGTGGTCTTTCAGTCTGAAATTCTTTTAAAAGATATGTATCATAATAAATCCCTCGATAAACATTTAATTTTTTAAATAAAGGTGGACATTTACAGAAGAAGTGAACCATTTTGTCTAAAAATAACATTTAAGAATGAATAATATTAGAGTTATCGTTCGCAAACAAAATCTTACATCAGGTACAAAGAAGTTTTATTTATTTGTAATACCTTGTATTTTACCATGTATTAATTTTTAAAATGTGTGGTACATCACCAACTTTTTATACGTGACGTAATTTCTCTTCTTCCTTTGCTCTGTTTGCATGCTTTATAGAAGTACCTACTTGATTTTCTGCTATAAGCTATGAAGGAATATCTTGCATTTTGTAGTCTCAGCTTGAAGCATAATATGCCCTGGGCATATTATTTTTTAAAAGGCTTGGGACAATTTGACATCCCTTCCTAAGATAATTTAAGATTTATTGGAAGGACACTTTCTTTTAAGAAGCTCTTTCCTCCCTCTTATCTTTATCAGAGGATATCATGGTTCTTCCTATCGTGTATGTACTTACTTTGAGGAATAACATTAAAAGCTTATCTCTTTTAAGAAACCCCCTTTTTTTATTTATCAGTTTCAAACCTTTATTTTTAGGCTTAGGTTTTTTGTTTAGTAGGATTTTTGTATTTTTTTCCATTCTTAAACTATTTGTTGTTTCTTTATTCGAATGACTATAAAAAATAGCCTCATCTACTGGAGTGTTGCTTATATTTAACTTGCAATCATTTAGAATTCAGAGAATGTAAGCAGAGTTTATTGTGAGATTTGGAACTACGCTCATTGTTCCAATGAAATGTGGTATATATTAGAATGTGTTTTCAACAATACTTAACTTCTAGAAAGATTACGTTCTAAAATAATTTTAAGATGAAAATGGTCTGGTCCATGACTTAAATCCAGAACGCTTATCTAGAACTTTTGACAAACTGGGCATTTGCACCACACCATGTCCACCATACTAGAACCTCAATTCCCAAACTTGTAAAACTTTGCATTTAATTACTATAGACCAACATATAAATCTCTTGATAATACAAATAAATCATTTGAGTACTGGAGTATTATTTAATTAGTTATGTATTAATTTATTTTTCAGATTGGACCAACCTAACTAGACTAAGGATCAGATTTTATTCCTCCGATAAAACAACAAAAGAAGGGACAGCCGAAGGAGGAAAAGAGTACACTGGAGAGAGACAAGAATGGAATGTTTTAAAAGTATTTTCCTCTCAAAAGAATTCATTTCTAGAATTACATAGGTACGGGCCTTTCCAAGCCAGTATGGAGAGACTAAAAATGTGGAAAAGGAGAATGGAAAGAGATGCAGATATCATGGATCAACAATTCATTAAAGAGAGACATTCAACTTTAGGTAATGATCTTGCAACAGCGCACTTTATAGTGTTTCGAGGTGGCAAGGTGAAATTCATTGGTCAGCCAGATTGGGTTAAGAAGGAGAAGGATGATGACAACTTTCAAAGATTGCCTAAAAGGTTTATTGAAGGATGGCTTCTTGAAGCTGTAGATGCTTCAGGACTTCCTCTAAGATACGAAGCATTTAAGAACCTACAAGGTCTATATGAATTGAGAACACTAATTTTACGGGACTGCCCAAATATTGATGATTGGTGTGTTGATCGAATTAGTGGAGAATTTCAAGACACTCTAGAACATCTTGATTTGAGTGGATGTAACAGAGTTACCGAACGCTCTCTTAGTTGCCTTTATAGATGTAAAAAGCTTAAAACCCTTATGCTTGAAAATATAGTTAAATCAAGAACTTTTGAATTCTCTTGTCTTTTGTTAGAAGAATCTCTTCCTCAGTTGACCATCGAGGGTGTAAATTATTTAGAAATACCCAATTCCCAGGGGAATATTAATTAATTTTAACTCCTTTGTAGATGCTCATTTAATTAATCTGTAAATGTAAATATGTATTATATTTATTTATTTTATTTATTTATTCATTTATTTTCCTTACCTTCATCCTTAAATTATTAGAGAAAACAACACTATTTATTCATATTATAAGTGAAGTATTTATTGAATTAACAACAATTATTGTTTGTGCAGGTAGGTATTATAAAATATTTTGAAATTCAATTTTTAAGTTTTTGTTAGTTTTCATACTACGGAAAGTTTAAATATTAATTTAAATCAAATTATAATCATTATTAACACTTGGAGACAGACAGAGAAAAATAGACTCCCGCTGCTGGAGTCTTATTTTTCTCTTTCTGTCTCCCAGTGTTAATAATGATTATAATTTGATTTAAATTAAAAATATTTTGTTAAGTATCTATATTTTTATTAAATCATGTGATGATAGGACTTTCAAAGGAGTATTCCTGGTTAAAAAGTTAAAGAAATAAGTTTCTAGTTTCTATTGTGTGTGTAGCACAGTATAGTGATCCACATTGTACTGTGCCTGGGCCGAGCCGAGCCCTCCCCTTAACAAAAGTTTGGTCCCAACTTGGCATAGTGTGAATGGCTATATTAAAACCTCATTAGAATGTACCTTGACCTGGTGCCACGTTGAGGTACACTGAAATCATCACTGTGAATCCTCCTTTATTCAGATTTGTCTCTTACATGTTTTGCTTCATCTTTTATGGAATAATTTGATGTATCTGGCAATATGGTGGCAAACAAGGCCTTCAAAGATGACATTACATTTTTGTACCCACTCCTCTATTATTAAGATGCTTTTCATTCCCAAGCTTGAATGGGCCTGATCTAGCCCATGTAACTTTTCATCTGGTCAGCCGCGCCACAAAAAAAAGTTAACAAATGAACCTAAACAATGCTAAGTTGTATGATTTCCAAGTCAAATTGTCACTTCAAACATCAAGAAAGATCAGCATACTTTTTTTTGTCAAAATGGATAGTGCTTATCCGGATATTCCCTACAATTGTGAAAACTGATGGTTGATAAAGCTTACTTCATCTGTCCCTTCCACCAAAAAGATTGGAAACCCCTGTTCTAGATGTCTGTTATCCTGTTTAGTGTATTTCAAGTACATGAATTACTTCATAAAATTTCCAGAAAGGGGCTCTGAGTTTAATTTGATAAATTTCCTATAATTTCTATGTCTGTTCAAGAATTGAAAATATGTTACTGTCATGGAACTAAGCAGAAATTCTGCATGGGGTCAAGTAAGAATTTCATTATTTCCTACTATTTTTAAAAACTGAGAATTAAAAAATAACCAAATATGTACTTTTATCTGGCTAATTCAGATTATATGTGCCCCGGAAATTTGTTCGAGTCGTACCTCTACCTGGTTTATATACAGGAGGGTTGTTTTTCTTCAGAAAATGAGCGGAGCACCGCGGTGCGGAGTGGCTATTGCAAATTCAAGGGTACACAAAATTAAGGTTTTTAATTTAATATGCAGGATTTTATCACCTAACCTCAAAGTGGGGCACGTACAATCCGAATTTACTTTATTTCTTTGTATGCTTGATGAATGTGTCAAATCCGCAGTTTTGGAATTGTTAATCTTTATATGAATTGTGATATGGAGGTAGTGTAATCTCAAGAATTTGTCACATTCCAAACTAATATGCCAAACATCTAAAACACAAATGTAGCAAATTTGTTATTTTGATTTTTCCATACCATAAATCAGTTTTACATTTTTATTATCACAGAATCAGATTTTTTAATTTTAGGCACTCTTTTTACTTAGTGACCCACCCTTTTTTTATTTAGAAATGAATTTTGTGGGTAATATTGTGACTATTACTCAGCATGTATGAATAGTATGAAAGATGAAAAGTATGAAATTCCTTTGTCACAAAAGCATATTAGACTAAATATACCTTTGTAATAGCTTTACTATGTTTCCAATCCTACTTTTTAAAATTTAAATTAATATATGTGGGTAATAAACAAAAAAAGGCATATGGGGGGGGGGGGAAGAAGCATAAGTATGCTTATTTTACTTTTTACCCCCTTACAGTGGGTAATTAAGTATCAAATTTTACAAATTAAAAATGATCATAATTACTTAATCATGATTTTTGAAACACATTAATCCTATTTAAAAAAAATAAAGAAATCCTCATCCACAGTCGTTACCCACTAATACACTGTTTGATTATTGATTAGTAGGTATATAAAAGTTTATAAAACTGAAAGACACTCAATTTGTCAATTTTATAAAGTGAAACTTACTTTTTGCTCTCCTAATAAGTAAAGGTAGTATACTAAATGGTGGCAAGCTAGGCCTCCTTTCTTTTAAGAAGCTCTTTCCTCCCTCTTATCTTTATCAGAGGATATCATGGTTCTTCCTATAGTGTATGTACTTACTTTGAGGAATAACATTAAAAGCTTATGGCCCTCCGCACACGGAGCAACTCAAAACCAACTCAACTCAAATCAAACTGAAAATGCTATGCGGTTCAACACACGAGAGCAACTCAAGTTGATTAGGCCATCCGCACACGGAGCAACTCAAAACAAACTGATTACCAATTCAAATCACCATCCAGTTGACTATGAGTTTAACCTAAGTAATTGAATGGGACACCGCACACGGAGCAACTCATTACAAACTGGGTTTGCTTTCCAACTCCAGTTACCAACTCAAGTTGCCGTCAACTCGACTTGTCAACTCAATAGTGATTCGAGTTTTCAGTTGCTCGTCCGACGTTCAATTGTTCACAGTGTATTGTTATTTAATATACCTATATAATATA
>KZ651186.1:224071-234429 GCA_001010745.2 Gerris buenoi | reverse complement strand
GCTCCTTCACAATAAGCTTATCATACTTAATAACCGCGTATTTGCCGTTCTTCCTTGCAGTTTCTAATTCGTTTAATAACTGTTTACGTATTTCTCGGACATTATGAGGGTAGTCTTCAGAAATATATATGTTACTATTAATTAACAGTTTCTTCTTTCTCAGAATCTCTATCTTTTTTTCGTAGCGTAACAATCGAACTTGTATGGGTCTGTTGTCATTTCTAGGATTTCCTACCCTTCTGGCATAATCAATCTCCGGTTCCGCAACGTTGATTTTAAGTTTTTCATTAAACATTTGAATTACTAATTGTTCTAATTCCCCTGCTTTCTCCGGTTTCTTTTCTTCTAATCCATGAATAATTATATTATTTCTACGGATTTCTTTTTCTAAATATGAAATCCGGTTACCTTGCTGCTCATTTATCGTTCTGAAATTATTTAGCTGCTCCTCTAAGACTGTTATTTTACCACTCATTTCATTTTTTATTTCTTCCTTAGCAACTTTAATTTCATTTTTTAGTTCATCTTTGAAACTTGTTAGAAGCATTACGAGTTTATTTTCATCCATTGTTTTTATTATTGTTTTTCTTAACAGTAGAGAATTTCTTAGATTAGATTATCAATCTTGTTTATTTCTACTAGTAAGTTTTATTTTTAATAGTTTTGAAATTAATATATATCAACTATTGATTTAAACTATATTGCATTTAACATAAAAACAATCCCGTCCAGAGGTATACTCGAACTAGAGAACTACAGATCCTTTTACACCAGATACAGCTCGCCTTATCCCCTCGGCTACAGTGACTGTGCCCTGGAATCCACCTCAGATAATGATAACGTTGAATCCGGTGATTTGATCAGCGGGATATTTGTTGTAAATTTGTAGCTTTACTAGTAATTAAATTTAATTAATTAAATTTTTTCTTTTTTCTTAACTTTTACTCACGGCTTCCTTATTGTCTTCGATAATATCAGTTTATCAAACACTTTCTTTCTCCTGCAAAAACCCGTACCTCACAATATACCGGTAGGCTCTTGCACTGGATACACGCTTTTATTTAGTTTTATATAGTTTATTCGAAAACAAAAACAAAAGAAAACACAACCACTTCTAAGAAAATATACTTAAATACAAGAAAAACATAAAATACCACTTCTAATTGATAATTTATTATTATTTTTTATTAAAAAACTAGGAGCACGATCTAAACTCTTTACAACCTCAATATAACCTCAAATGGGGGTAAAAATGTTTACCCTCTTCTCCATTTTGCGCCCTTCTCAAACCTGCGCCCTTGGCAAGGGCCACCTTCGCCACAGCCTCGGTACGGCCCTGATCTTGTCAAATCCTGTCAATTACACTATTATTTAACAATACCTCAGAATTGAATTACATAAAACTACCAAGAACAACACATTACTACTACCTACTTAACTTAAATATTTGACATTTACTCCACCATCTGGATTAACACATTTTAAAGTGTATGTAGGGTAGTTGAAAAAAGTGTGTTTTTAAAAATGTCTTTATTGAAGATGCAAATTTGTGGGGCCACTGAACTTATTTCTTATAAAATTTGTGTTTATATTCAGAAAAATCATACTCTTAGGAAAAAAATTGGTATTATATTTTTTCTAGTAAGGGTGTGTGTTTTATTGGAATGAAAAATTGTGAAAAATTCTATAAAATTATTTATAGGATTTTGATTTAACACTGCACTTCTAACAATACGTCTCTGAGGCGTACATGCTGATTTTAATTGATAGATCTTGATGGTCAAATGCGCCAGCGATTAGTCCTTCTAGGTATGCTATCTCTGTTTAATTAACCTTCAGATCGCGTCAAAGTCGGGTCTTTGCTGTGCTTTTTTATATTAGAAATTTACCACTTCTTTTAGTCTACTGTGCCTCAGGTCAGGGACCCTATCGAGCCTAACCTTATCGAGCTTGTTGCCTTTAATTGTTTCTAAAATTTGATTATTACAATATAATATTGCCGTATTTATAAAAATGTGAACTTTTTTATAAATATTCATTAGATTATCATATTATAATTTCAGAATTAAATGCAGCAGGTGCTAGAGAGGAAAAATGTAAAATGTATACTTTGACCTGCTCTTTACTGGTCAAAGGGTCAGTTTAATAATCATTTTCTCCCTGACGAGCACATTTTAATCATTTTATTAGACAAAGAAATGTTTCAAGTTTATGATTTTATCAGTATTTAAATCTTAAACGTGTATAAGTTGGTCTAATTTTAATTTACGTCTCGGAGGCGTAGTGTTAGAAATAATGGACTATTAGACGGTGTTAGTAAGGCAGGGTTAAAAGATCTTGATCCTCTCTCTGGAAAAACCTGGTTTCTGTAGATAATGGCCCACAATTAATTATATGTTAAAACAATTTTTATTTTTTTAAATGTATTATTATTATTATTTTAATAGTTTATGAGATACTATTGTGACTGTGATATGTTTGCTTTTTAACAATAATGTATTGTTAACTTTTTAAATAGATTAAATTGTAATTAAAGTATACTGATACTATTTGTTGAGTTATTATTGCTATTATATAATATTACATTGAATTTTTAATTCATATTGCATTCATTTTGTTCTATTCTTTATTTTATCTCTTCTCTCAATAAGAAGCTAACACCTTTTTTTTCTTCTTTGGTTTTTTTTTTTTCAATGTGGAATAAAAAATATATTTGATTATTATTTAATGTGATAAGGTTTCTATGATTTCAATTAATTTTTTCTTTGGAATAGAATTTATTGTATGCAGATATCATTCTTTATTGTTCCTGTTTGATTCATTTCTAACCATTTTTAAGAGAAAGAAGGGGATGACTGCTATAAATTGAGTCGCACCGTTGTTTATGTCATTTGTCTGCGAAGTATCATTGCAAACTTCAGTGATTATAATAGTATAATAAGTATTAATAATCATGTCAAAGTCGTCAGTATTCACTGTTTTCATTGCCATTACCTTTATAGCAATTAGGTGAGTTAATTTTAATTTATCTTAATAATTTTATTTCTTAGAGATACTGAAAAAAATTGTCAATGCACATGATATGTGTATTTTTACTTATTCTCTTTAACTTGTACTTTTAATTCTTGTTTACTTTGCTGAAGCTTTGTTTTAAGGATTATCTATCATGTGGAAAAATTAAGCATATTATGTGTTTAAACCAAAATTACTTGTACTCCGTAATAACTATTTTTATCGTTTTTATAATTTTAAAATTTAATTTACTTTATTAACCTACTTAATTTTAAAAATTAATTGCTCCTACTGAGAATACTACTGCTTGAAACCTACTTTAATATTGGCTTTTATTAATCAATTTTGTACTATTTACTTTGTCATGGGTTTTTCTATAAAAAAATAATCAATTTTAAACTAATTAGTTTGATTGCATTTACATTTTTACTTCCTCAAAAAAAAAAACTTATTTCGATATTTTCTCTTTGTCTGTCATCTGTGCAGACACATGGAGCCTAAACTACTGGGCTAATTTTGACAAACTTTGGCATACATTTTCAGAAAACTCATATCCCAAGGCGACATCTAGAAATTAATTTTAGCTCCAAATTTTGGAGGTGTTACTCCCCAAAAACTCTGGAAAAACATGAAGAATTATTTCTCTATAATTTAATATGATATTGATTATAAATACGAGTCTAACAATATAAGCTGTTTTCCTTGGAAAAACCTAGTTCCTGATAATTACTTTTAAATGCCAGGTTCGATTCCCCGCTAAGCATAAGTTATTTTTATGATACATTTTGAAAACATGTAAAATAATAATTAAATGTTCATATGAAAACTCAAAAAGTATTTAATAGAAAATACTGGGCTAAGTAATGAACTCATATAAGAGAAAGTTAGTCTGAGTTGTTGTGGACCGATTTTTTTATTCATTTAAATAATTAAGCTCTTGAGGCTAAGGTTGAGAATATTTAGTTTTCTAATATTATTCTATGCAAAATTAAGATAAATGTGAGATTAAATTTAATTTTGATTTAAATCAAATTATAATTACTATTTACAAGGGGAGACAGACAGAGAAAAATAGACCAGCGCCGGGATTCAAACCACGGACCTCTCTATTTATATTCGAATCCCGGCGCTGGAGTCTATTTTTCTCTGTCTGTCTCCCAGTGTTAATAATGATTATAATTTGATTTAAATTAATTTAAACTTTCCGTAGTATGAAAACTACCAAAAACTTAAAAAATTGAATTAAATTTAGAGCAGTGGTTTGTTCAGAATTGTCAGTCAAAAATTGGCCAATTTTACCATTTTGCCTGAAAAGCGTGTTATGCTCAGTTTTATATGCCTGGAACTCAAAAATGGTTGTTCCAAATGAAAAATGTCAAATAACTATAGTTGTAGAACATCAAATTAGGATGCCTGAAGTGGATTAAAATTATTTCCAGCTTTGTCTGAATTAATTGACACCAAAAATGTAATTTTACTGGGCTATAATTATAAAAAATAAAATACTGTTTTACGTGAGAAATCATATCAGTGTGTTTTACTCTTTACTTATAAACTAGGGGTTGCTGGAAAGATGTTGGCCTTAAACAGTTGGTTGAACATAGATATACCTTATTGTTTTCATAAAAAAGAGAGACACTGGGATTAATCATTAAGCAAGTCTTTCTTTTTTTAAACAGTCAGTCAATTAAGTTTTATTCTTCTAACTGCTTAAAGTTGGGTAAAAAAAACAACAATTACTCTTAACCTATTAAATATTTATTTTTTATAGGTTTGAAACTAAAACCAATTTATAAAAATATGGTGAATACTTTTAAGGAATTTGCAATATGCAAGTTGCCAAAAACGGGTTGTCAACTATCTTCTTGGCTCTTTGCCATTGGCTGGTAATTTGATTAACATAGTGGATAATAAAATAGTTACTGAATGGTACCAGTTGAAAAATAAAGAATGCATGTGATCAAGTCTTCTTAACTTTTCTCTGGACCAACCATTTATCGTTGGAAAGTCCTTTGGAAGAGTACAAAAGTGATGCAAAAGCATTTTTTAATTTTTCACGTTTCAGGCCCTTTAAAGCGAAAAAACACTTTTTACCACTTTTTTTCAAACGTTTTTCTACATGGTTCACGTATCTCCTCCTAGGGCATTTATACAACGCAATTGGGCTTTTGAGCCCTAAAAGCCTATGAAATGCTGCTCCTCGCGTTTTGCTTTTAAATTCGATAGTACTATTACTTTTTGAGGTATGGTACTTTAAATTCCGAGGTACATGATGGTACATAGGAGGTACGTACGGAAAAAATAAAAGTACTCTCCTACTCTACTACGTATGCTCTAAAAATGTCCTTATCAAGGTGTAAGCGCAATCCCCTTTTTTTAGTACCTTCGAGGCGGGGAAGTCGAGTACCTTGACGAAAAACACACAAAAATCGTGTCTTGCTGAAATTTCGACTTTGTCCTTCTGTAGCATTCGCAATTTTAATCGGAAAGGGTTCAAAAGTGTATCGGAAATTAGCTCAAGTTGTCCTCTTTAAGAATCCGGTTTGTTTTTTTATTTCCGATTCCTACTTCGGGAGCTACGTCTTTGTGAAGGACGCCCTCCTTGGGTAGCCGCAACTAGAAGGGGACGTTTTACCGATTTGACAGAGGTATCGTTGGAAAGGCCTTTTAAAATGTATCAAATGTGTGCAAAAATATTTTCGAAAAAATGTACCTGGTTGGTACTTAAGCACCCTTTTGTACTTTTAGAGTGCAGTGTAGGTAGTAGGTTACCCCACTGTGGGGCTAATAGCGTCGAGGGATTTATCAGCTCGAAAATTTCCTTTGGTCAAAAGTTGCTCCAAATATCACTTGAACGCACTGTACCCTTTTCGTACCTGTACCTTTACGTATATGGGTACAAAGGTACTTTTAGTATCATGGTAGTTTTAGGGGGCATTGTAAAAATAAAACATAAAAAAATTGCAGCTTTTTACTCAAAAGTGTATTGGTGTTATTACCTTTGTTCCCATTTTATTGAAATTTATATTTTATTTTTGTACTTATTGTACCGGTTTGGAAAAATCGGTCGAAAAACACTACTTTTTAGTCATTATACTGTACCGTATTTGCATTTTATAGGATCGGGCTGAAACTCATATGGTATTTAGTACTTTGTACTTGCATGTAGTAAAGTACAGTGAAAGGAAAACCTGAAGTACAGTGAAAGGAAAAAAGTGTACGTGAAAGGAAAACCTTAAATTTATTACCATACCCGGTTCATGAGGGGTACAAAGTTGTGTACCTCTTTACGAAAAGGTAAAAATAGTAGCTGGTCGACCGTGTTTGGTATCGTTGAAAAGCCCTTAAAACGAACTTTAAAAAGGTACACATGTTTATCTAAAAGTCACGTTTCAGACCCTTTTGAACGATAAATAGTTTTTCGGGCTCTCAAAAATTGCGAGGTGAGTCCACTGTTGAACACTTTGCTCCTAAGATTATTGTGTGACAATCTTGTCCTTTTAGAACCTAATACAGTATAATATTGTACACTCCAATGTGGACATTTAATTTAAGTACCTTTAGTACTTTTGGTGCAAAAGGTACTTAAAGTCTGGGTACTGTGCAGACTACATTTAATTTAATGTGTTTTGTATCTTTATGTAGACATTTAGAAGGCCTACTGAGGCCTTATAATTCGGTTGTACTTACAAAAAAATTTCTGTACATAAAAGGGTACTTTTAAGTACTGGTTTGTCGAAATTCGCAAAAATACTCTACTTTTTATTTGTTTTACTGTACCGTTTTTGAAACTCATTTGGTACTTACTACTTTATAGTAGTAAAGTGTGTGCGAAAGAAGAACCTTAAATTTATTACTGTACCCTGTCCATGAGGGGTACATAGTTTAGTACGTCTGTTTTAGAAATGGTAACAATAGTAGCTGACCTGCCGTTTTTGTTATTGTTGGAAAGCCTTTAGTTGTGTAAAACATTTTCTATTTTTTCACGTTTCAGGTCTTTTTTGTTGAAATAACATTTTTTTTTTTTTTCGGTTATAGTTTTGTAATTCTTTTTAATCTAAGCTCAAAGCCTGATTTTTTATTTTAACGAGCGAGGTCTACTGTTCACAGAACTACTAGTTTAAATATCACTTACTTATCATTATCATTATTATAAAGGATCACTTTACTTATTAGAAGATCACTTGAAATTATTAGAAAAAAAACCTTCAACATCCTTATTTTATTTTAAAATTATTTTCTTTATTTTTTCATTGAGAATGTTTGTTAAGCATTAAGCAAACAGTATGTTGTATTATAAGAAATTAACAATATAATATCAAACAAAATAGTTTATTTAGGCTGGAAAGAAAATGAAATGGATTAATTACTATAGTTTTTTTTATTTAATGTACCCATAATTTTTATTTAGGTATTCAAATACAGAAGGAGTAGAGAACTCTTGCTGGTGTGCTGGCATGGATGGACAAGATGCTACAAAGCCCCTCATTACCAAGCCAATCAAACTACCTCTAGCCTGTAATGAAACTGGAAAATGTTCTGAGCTTTGTGTCTCTTTGGTAAATCATTCCTTTAAAATTCATATACTTAATTAATTTGATATGTAGAACTGCTTTGAAAAGTGGTCAACACAGACACAGTGGTAAATTGATTTTATCTACGATTAATTCGGAATATAAACATTGTATCTCTGTTTAGATGCGTAGAAAGTGATTCTTTACGTACTTGTATTCATTGTGCATGCGCATTTCATAATTCCTCTTTTTTCATCCCTAGTAAAAAAAAGAAGAATTCTTCATCTTAATGCAAGATTAGCGAGTTTGTTTTCATTTAGCAAAACTAATTTGCTGTTTGGGTTATTAAAGTAACTGTTTATATCAAGTTTTCAGTGAAAAACAATGAGGGATTTAAGTGATAAGATAAGTGATAATGATGAAAATAAGGAGAATAATACGCCTCCCGAAATAATTAATTCGGCACAAAATACAACTAATAAATTAATGTCATCTTTATCAAAAGAGAAATACAAACTTACATACAGGAAGTTTATTAAAAAAAAAAAAAAAAAAAACAGAAACATGGACTGACATGACCTTCCATANTGCAAAATCCACACTCGCATGCAAAATGCTACTTTCTGTACAGGACGCGTAATGTACTATTATGTTTGTTCCTTTTTCACATCAAGGTTAATCAAATTTTACAGTTGTGTGAAACCTATAAACATAGACGACATTGGTGGGCTCATTTAATAATTCTGGGCAAAGTGTAGGATTACCCCTATACCTAGATGCTTCAATTCTTTAGACAAATTGACATAATATCAACACTGTTTACTTAGTAGGATCTTTGAGGTGAATTTTGTATTTGGCTTACTTTATTTTTTATTTTATTTATTTTATTTTTTTTTTTAGGCAAAAGCAACTCGAGAAGATCCTGAGAGTCTCAAGAAAACTTGTGAAGTAATTAAAGAAGCAAACCAAATAAAGGTATTAAGTTTATTAATATAAAATATTCATATTAATAAAACTACAATATCAATATCTCATGACCAAGTCTTAATATGAATTAAATGAATGATATTATTAATTAATGATATTATATTATTAATTAATGATATTATATTATCATATTATGATATTATATTAATGATATTATTAATATGAATGAAAGTATTAAGATATAGAATTAATTTTATAAAAGGATTATTTTCAAGGAAAAATCTGTAAGAATGTCTCCATTTGTTTAGGGCGGCGATTCTTACTATCAGGCCAAGAGAAAATTAAATTTAAAAAAAAAAACTTTTTTTACTTTGGTTTATTTTTGTGAAAGAAAAAAGTTTAAGGGAGTAAAAGTTTTGTTTTTTTTTTTTTTTTTTTTTTTTTTTTTTTCAATTTTTATTTTTAAATGAATAAGCAGTTTCTACTGTTATCCTAGATGATAATAAAATTATAGAATTAAAAAACTAGATTTTTGCCTTCTTATTTCTGATTAAAAGCTACTACAATAGCATACTCATTTTTTTTCTACCTACTTTTTACTTTATTTCACCATTGCTGTACCATAGGTTTGCAGGAATTAGTTTAATAGGGAGCAAGATTTACACCATCATGTGACAGTGTACACATTTGCAATAGAGCCTATTCCCATGATTTATCTGTTTCTCTTTCCCTTTTAATTTGATTTAATATTATTTTAAAATTAGTAGCTTTGATATGGACAAAATCTATTTTGGCTAATTTATAATAGACATTATCATTATCTGTTCTTAGTAAAACTAATGTCCATTTTTTTATCTGTGATACAACCTGGCTGTCTCTAGACAATCAATATTATTGAATTTATTAATTAATTTATTTATTTATTGAACTTCTGTAGGTATGATTGAACTTGTGGGAGAAGAAAGGCATTATTTAATATTCTTAATAATACAGAGTCCAGGGGCTTCTTAAATCTACTTAGGTAATTTGTCTCAACTAAAGAAAATTGTTTAGACCTTGTTGATAAAAAAAAAAAAATCTGGGTTTATTAGTATGTGTCATAATTTATATAAATATACACTTGTGTTTGATAATATATGTAGCTTTAAGATTAACCTTACAGTCCTCAATCTTATGGACTAATTTGTATTAATTTCTCCACAGATTCACGTGTTTTCAAAACTCTGTGATGGACCCTATGTGTACGCTGGTTTTAATTTTGATACTCCCCTTTGCTGCAACAAAGGAAAATTCCTAAAGTGTCCTGGATCACCTGCTGTTCAACCTTTTCCTGTGCCACATACTGCCTGACCTATGTGCAAAAGAAGAAGAGAGAACCACTAAACTAGAACCACTGGGACTATAATATTTTATCTTATTCTTAATATTTATGCTTATTTGCTTCATCTCATGCAAAAGCTTTAATTTTGTAAATTATGAAATCTGTTTTTTTTTTTAAGCAAGTGGGTATCAATCAGAAGGTAAATGGTGTTTGAAAAATTAAACTATTGTTTATTTTATAAAATAATATATTGTTTGTTTTTGTTTAATATTTCTTTAATTTACAATTCTGTATTTAAGTTGTATTACCTTTGGTATTTTTTATGTTAATCGTTATTAAATATGTATTATTTATTATAGACAATATCTTAAAATATGTATCTGCTGTCAGTTCATACAATTTTGGCAAATTGACAAACCAGACGACTTCAGCTTAGCTGTTTCAAAATGGTGGTCATTTAAAAGTTTGTTTTATCTATAACTTTTAACCATTTATTGTCTCAATGCAATAAAACTACTCTGAAGTCTCCAGTTTAAACCTTTCCTTTTAAACCTTTCCTTTTAAACCTTTCCTTTTAAACCTTT
>KZ651186.1:176905-198622 GCA_001010745.2 Gerris buenoi | reverse complement strand
ATTCTATTTTGTGTTATTTTTAGTTTTGAGGAGGGGGGGGGATAAAAAAACCTGTTCATACAGAGGTTTCTACGATTTGGTTGCAGTTTAATATTCGTTTATTAAATAAATTTTAGATGCGCTAACTTTTGGTGCCTGTTGGAGGCTTTGTTTCTTCAACAAATGTTTAAATTCGACTTTATTAAATATTTACTGGAACAGCGCCACGCGGTTTCAACTTTTTGATATTTAAGTATTTTTCTTAATTTGGTCTTTTCTTTGCGAGGAAGCTATGTGCCACATTAATTGGCAGAGTATTTTAAAAATGTAACATAATTTTTTGATTGAGCAATATTGAGCGTAGACAGTTCACATTTGTCTGGGGCAATCTTGTGCTCCTTTTGACAAATGATTCAAATTTAATAATCAGATGTGTGCTTTTGAAGATAGGTGTAAATAAACGTATGTTTGTGTGCATGTGGGAGAAAAACAAATGAGCGCAGAAGATTGAAACTAATATGGGACCAACGATGGCTCATTATGACTACCATTCAAATTTCATTAAAATCAGTCTGGCTGTTTTTAAGATATGTTGGTTCTCAAAAATTGAGTGACAGACACACACAGAACCAAAAATGTTCCCTGATGTCTGAAATAGAGTTTTGTCTTGGAATTTTTGAAATCGGAGACAAAAAAAAATCGCATCAGCCTCAGTTACCTTCGGTAAGCTTTAAAGCAAATACAATAACAAAACTTTACTGCATGTTAAGGGCTTGACTCTAAGTCAACTAATCTTTTCTGGTAACTTAAAATGTCTAAAATTCTCTTTTTGTAACTCCAAAAATACATTTATAAAATTAATAATTAAAGTTTGATTATTTTACTGGCGCTACTGATAAAAAAAAAAAATTAATTCTTACGGAAAAGTTCAAATTCGATTATTTAGTCTTGTTTTTAAAGCTAAGTCTATACTATTTATTTTATGATTTTTACCACCTATAATTTTTGTAATATTCAAAATTATGACACGCCTTTACACTAATTACATCTGTGGGATAATATACTTTCATATTTTTTTAACTGATCTGAAGAGGTTTATTTAAAGTGGGCTGGATTTAAAGAAATAAAAAATTGTACCACGAATTTCACTGCATTCTCTTTTATGTGGATGTATCTCTAGAGTGAACCCAGATACAATGACTTCTAATAATGGAATGCAGTTTGATTCTTGTACTCTTATGTTTGCTATTGTTTTTAAAGTTTACGACTAATGGCTGTAATTTGAACTACGAGAAAGTTATTGACCGCCCAGGATGTTGGATGTTGTGCTATTTAGACCACATGGGAAAGGGTTCGGGAATTGTGTTCCATTGTTAGGCCGCTCTCAGCTTAAAATGACGTCATATATAAGGTGTTCCAAGAAATGGAAAGTTGTTTCCGGAACGCAACTCTGATGCAACGTAGATGCATTTGGTCGTGGTATATAGGTGACCTCTAGAGTCTTGACTGTGGTGATCGTGGTTAAGCTTTAAATGCAAGGATCTATTGCCAAATCAACCTGCTTCGATTGACTTACGAGCTTATTTGAAGAAACAATTGTAATACAAAAGCTAATAATTTTGATAAGCAGGAGGTAACATTCATTCCCCTGTGGTCTGTGGTACATAAATAGGACTGTAATCATAATATAGCTAGGTACAGGGTACAGTGAATTAATATAAAACGCAGAAACAGGAAATGACAGAGACAGACACACATGGTTCTTTTGGGGGTCAAGGTAACATCTACCTACATACTTTACAAATAACGTACCCTGATGATGATTAACACTATAAGCCGGTACAGATGGTTCATGTTGGCATAACTAGATGAACATAACTTTGGAAAGTAAAGCAAAAGAGTGTCATATTTATTTTTTAAGATCATCTTTAAAACTAAAATTAATCATCTAAAGGAGAAATTACAATTTGATAATGACATGAACTAATGATCTAACAATTATTAGTTTAATGATCTTCATGGGTTTACTTTTTATGCTATACACTAATATAGTAGATGTAATAGTATAAATACGTTTAATAATTCTTATTAAACGAAACACTTTGTAGTAGATTTTCGATACAAAATGGAAACGAAGGTTTCTTCTGAATATTGGTAAGAATGTAGCTACAGTGGGGAGGCATGCTAACAAGACGCTTGGTTGCGACGCGACACGACGTGCGAAACTTCACTCGTCCGTGGGAAACAGACCAGTAGTTAACACTCAACTTCTATTATGAGTTTATTAGCTATTTACGAGTTGCCTAATATCAATAAGGTTTTTTTGGATTCGATCTGTTTCGTAATTTAAGAAGTGTAAACAAATGGAATTGTACAATTAATAATATTATACAAAAGGTAGTGAAATTCTCAAAATTTTCCAAAAAGTAGGTATATATTATTAACTAAGCATATGAAGGCATTAAAATAAAATGTTCTACTGTCTCTGCTGCCAAAAAAACACAAACTTATTACATACAATAATACATTATATATGTATTACAAGATTTCATTAAATTGATATGCATGTCTATTGTCCATACCTAATTAATATTGACTATGAGATAGAATTTTACTTATTATTATGGTATAATACACCAAAGGTATTCTCTTGATGCTATTTAAGAAAAGTGCTAACGAATAATGAATTCCAATCTCAGAAATTTCCTTTTTACTTTCTCATATACATAGGATATAAAAGAATGTATTTGATGGCGCAAAAAATCTATTTTCAGATTTTAATTGATTCACACTTTTAAGGTCCTAGAAAAAGGTTTTTAAAAAATGTCGGTCTTTCGCCTGCAGTTTTCGCAGAAGGTGATACTTATATGAGACCAACAATGGGCTAATTATGACCTACTATAATACTTTCATTAAAATCGGGCGTGTAGTTTTTAAGATATGTTGGTTCGAAAAAATTGAGCGACAGTCAGACACGGAACCATAATTTAAAGTTTAGTTCTATTTGTCGAACCTATTATTTTATCATATATTTTAAAAATTTAGAGTTAGATTTTATAAATTTTAAATTAATTTAGCAGTCAGATTTAAAATCAACCTACCTTAACCTGGTGCCAATTTAAACATTCGTTTGCTATCTAATATTCTTACTTTAATGCACCTATTTCAAACATAGTGCAAGTGTTATTTTATTGCACTTAGTTATTCTTTTTTACTTGTTTAATTTTTTTTTTACTTGTTTAACTTATTTTAGTATTTAAACTAAGAATCGAACATCGTATATTTGTATATGTATAGTTAACAGTTTAACTAATTTGGTTTTTTTCCGATTCTATTTAATAACAAACTGTAAATTTTAAATAAATAAATAAAACTTTAGTAATTATTTACTCTCATTATTGTTTACTTTTTACTCTATAACAAAGGTCTTAATGACATTTACCTTTCCCTTGCTGTGGATCTTGGTCTTCGAGTATTAGTTTTATTTTTCTATAGATATGAGAACTAAAGTTTCAGTCTTACTCCATAATTAAAGATATTTATATCCAATGATAACGTGGATCCTTAAGGGTATATTTTACCCTTAAGGATCCACTTTATCATTAAGAACAATTACTACAGAGTACACATAGCATGATATGATATTTATATTTTTCTTCGACGTCATTATAATATTTTCAGCTATTCTGTTCTATCTTCCTTGTTAAGATTTTCTTAGTGGGGGTTGAAGTAAGTGTTAAGTGGGCTGTTCAGGTACCGGGTTAAATAAATCTCAATTTAATCAATTCTAATTAAAGTCGAGAGAGGCTGGCAGCTTTTAATGTGGATTTTTTATTCTTCTTTAGAATAATAAAATCAAAAAAGAATTTACTTAATCGTCTTGAGCTCGTCTTGGTTCAGAATGAACAAATGAATCATGTAAATTGTGGAGCTTTACTGTTGTGAGTTTTTTATATAGGCCCAGTGGTCTTTTGAATCAGACAACAGGCCAGAACAAGCTCAAGGATATCTTAAAAGTCTTACTTCACATTATGACCGCTGTCCTTATAGTGGGAATACTCTATTATTTCAATAGTTCTTGAAGCTCTTGAAGGTCACTTCTCTAGGTCTAATGTTTCTCTAGATAATCTGAACTCAGAAATAGTATTTTCTTAATATGTTGTTTGCCTAATTAAATTATAACTAAGAACATTTAAAATTATAGAAGAAAAACTTTCCTTATGTTTTCTTCGTACACGTAAAGGTTTATCATATCAGCAACTTATAACACACACCATAACAATAACATACTTATATTTTATAACACTTATCATTTTAACTTTATATTGGATCTCAATTTAGTATGTTATATATTAATATAATACTGTTAGCATTGAATGGCAAAATATTACTAAAAGAACTTACTAAACTACTGGCGAGAAGTAAAATTATAATCAATGTGTGAAATTAACGTATCAAACCAAATGCTCATATTCTTTGCCTGGGTAAACTTATAAACAGAAACTATCATAAATTTAAAAACTTACTACAATGCAGGTGATTATATTATCATCGGCGAGAAAATTTTCAAAGAAAAATGTAAAGTTTACCTCAATAATAGATTGGCAAATGTAAATATTATATTGATGTGAAATCTAATGTAAAATAATTAATTAGTTATAAATTATTTATTTAATTAATATTTTAACAATAAACTGATCAATTTTACACTCTGAGTTTATTCGCAGTGAGTAAGTTCCACAAAATCAGGGTTAAAAATAGTAATATTACTAAAATCGTTAAAAAATTCCCTTCAGTAAGTACTTCTCTTGCCGTAATAATATAGGATCAATCAGGCTCTTAATTTTAGACTTTAGACTATTGGCTATAACTTAATTATTTTTATACAAATGCCTCCAGGAGGTATAATATATGGATGTATGAAGTAAACATCAACCCGTTACCACTTTTAAGCAGTTAGATTTAAGCCTGCATAGCAACCAGTCAGAGTTAAGTACAATAAAGACCTAAAGAATCCGAGTATATGAAGAGACATAAACGTTTCAAAACTCAATATATCCCAACAGGACGTGAACTGTTGTTGACTGTGTGAACGATTGGAACTGTGCCACCCAGCAGTAGTTGAGTTGTAAAAGCTATTGTGATTCAGATAGCATGTTGATAGTCAGGTTGTTTTTTCCCGGAAACGGGTGCAAAAAGACCTCTTTTGCAGCGAAGAGTGAAACTGTGTGGGAGGAGGCCTCACGTAAAGCACAGACCAATAGAATAAATTATTTTGGGTTTGGGGCCAATGCCAGTTTAGTAGTTAACTTCCTTTTAGGAATGAAAGTTTTTTTCTTTACATCTCAAATTCACTTTCCATCACGATCTCATATCCTAAACTATAAGGATCCGAGTTGTTATTTGGTTGATTAAAGCTTAGTGTTTCTTAACAAATGTCGTTTATTATTCGGCCATGCTTTCTCTTATATCAAAAGAATGGGTTGAAAATGTGAATAGTTTGTGTGACCGCGTAGGTTTGGTTTTGAAATAAGACTATGATCAAAATTAAATAATTTCCTTATTATTTAAATTTATTCGATATGTTAATTAATTAACTAAATAAAAAATATAAATGTCTCTTTATTTATAGTTATTTTAAACTTAAGTATTATATTACCGACTCAGTATAAAACAAATAAATAACTTCTATTTTTTCACAAGGCAATGCAAAGAAAAAACTTGTAAGAATTACTTAAGAAACTACGACTAGTAACAGTACTATCCAGAATTCGTATAAAAAAAAACTAATCCAAGGCCCTAATCCTTTTCGTGTGATATCTGCAACGTTATTGCACACGATGGGAAGTAATTCACTTACGGTGCTGGAATGGAAGGATGTGCTGTTGCCTCATCAGTCATCATTGCTTGTTTATTTAAGTTGAGTAGGAGATCTATTCTATGATATGTATTAAGGTTTCACCTGTTACTCTCATGCAATAGTTAAGTCTTACAATTATAATTTATCGCTCTTTTAGGCTCAATGTCGTACAGGCTAAATTCTTTAGACTTAGTTCTTTCACCTTGTGTCTGCTCATTACGAAATCCGAAATGACATGCACATACCGGACATAGCCACTAGATACCCCTTTAGAGGTAAGGTAACCTCTAGGATTTTTTTTTTTTTTTTTTTGTAAAGTAATCTTTTGCTTAATGTTTTACAGTTGATACTGCTAGTGGGAGTAAGTTCTACATTGGGAAGCCCGTGCTACGAGTACGGATGCCACAAGCCTTACGTTCCAGCGCCTCCAGGCAAGACGCCGCCTTGTGCTAAACATGGCATGACATTCTGCGAATCAATCGACCGCTATCCTCAGTCTGTACCATAGTATAATCATTTTGCTCATTCTAGTGGATAAGATGAACATTAACGTGCTGGAACATTAGTATAGTACTTAAGCCTTAAGTTCTATTTTACGTAGGCGTCTAAGAGGGAGGGGGGGGGGCAAAATTTAAAATTGAATTGAAATAAGGAATTAAAGTTTAGCTTCCGTTAAGCATATTTAGGGTGTTACAATAGAGGTTTTACTCAAAAGAAAATAAACAATATGAATTGAAAATATGCTATTAACTTATGACGATGACTGATTCTGAAATAGAGGTTATTCCTCCAGATTTCTTTCAATTATGATAACTCCCTTATCATCCAGCTGTTGATAACTATTGCTGGACACTAGTGTACTGTCGTCTGTCGTCGGTTATATACGTGTATATACATTTTTAACCAACCAGACTAGGATCCTTATGCCAGAACCATGAATAAAATTTCATATTCTGTTTTTTTAATTATTTGGACTTGTTATTTTATAATTTAAGTTGTGCCAGAATCCCGAATTTAAGCCTGCCTTGTAGCAGCTGTTATGGCTATAGTATTTTGATGAAAATACTGAACCATTTGCCGCCCTCAAGCTTAGGCTTATGAGGACAGTAAGCAAATCTAGTTCTAAGGCTCAAATTTGTTATAAGATTTATTGTAAAAAATGTATACTTTCAAATGTATTTTATTTTAATCAAATAAATAAATTTAGTTAAGCCAGAAGAAGGATTGTACGTTATATCCATATATATCCATAGTTCTGACAAGAAGCAAAAATACTGAACCCAGTGAAAGATCTGAATGTGCCAAAATCATTTGGTTTAACTATTAATTTACTTTTTATAGCACATATTACAATTTTTATGGATAGGACTTGACGGCCAAACAAAAAATCGTCTGACTAATAAGGGAAATACCATGTTGCTATACATAAAAACAAACAAAAAAAAAATAGAATAGCTTGAATTATGGTAAGATTATAAATTTTAAAACGCCATTTCCCAACTATGTGGAATTTGCACATTCATGGTTCTGGTCATAAGGGGGACGTTATGTGCGTTCGCAGAATTTTAAATCCTGAATTAAATGTAAGTGTGGGGCTGGTCCATTACCAGAAACGCTAGAGAAAGTATTGCTTAAGATGACAAAGAAAGCTTAAGATGACCTTTAGCTACTGCAATCGAGTACCTGTTTCTGATCTTCTTTAGAAATCCCCAAAAATATGTTACGATTAATTAAACTACAGGGTGCAGAAGATGGTACCTTGAAAAAAGAAAGTTGATAATCATGTGGATGCATTTAAAATACTGATATACGTATGGAAATAATTTAATCGAGAGATATAAATTACCAGAAGGTCATTTTACGAAAAATTTTACCGGATAATTCTTTAAAATTTGCACTTTAAATTTCTCTTTTATGGAAGATAAAGTTTAAAGTTTTATAAATAAGTAATATAACCATCCTTCAGTTTAATATGCAAAGATATACCTGGTACGTACATAATAATTTTGTTTCTTGGCTTTAAATGTTTAATTAATTCCAAAGTGTTATTGTAATTGTTGTTATTGTCATTCCAATATATATGAAGAAAAGTGACTAGAGGACTTCTGTTTCAACTCTATAAATATAATTAAAGGATTTTATTAGGGTCCGTAGGCAAAACCAAGGACCCTTATATTTTCCTGCGTGTGTCTGTCTATGTCCGTCCGTCTGTCGCATGCTCACACGGCTACACCTTTCGTCCGATGACTTTGAAATTTGGCATGTATATGTCTTGTACCTACCCACACATGTTAAAAATATAGCGACTTAAAAAAAAATATTTTTCAAAAAAAATAGGGTAAAAAAACTTAAGGGTTAATTATTTTTATTTTTATTTTTTTTTTCGACACCGTGAGGGGTATTAGATGAAAGGGTACGTCGAGCTGATTACAAAAATATATAATTCTTTGGTTATAACTTAGATAGGGTGAGCGTAGGCAAGTTTAAGTGGGTGTAAAAAGTTTCCCCCACCCTATCTCGCTTACTTGAAGTGCAAAAAATTCCTGAACATTCTTCGACCAAAAGTAAAGATACCACTTTTTGGAAATTTCGAAAAAAAAGTTATTTTATTTTTTATCGGCAAAATACGGTTTTTTTATAATTATGGTCTTTTCTATGTATTTATATGGCTGTTTTCAGGTTCAATGGCAAAAAAATACTTCATCAGAAGTTAGTTTATGTTTTTTGAGAATACCAGACCCGTAGGATAGTTCAAAGTAAGCTTTTTAGCATTTTAAAAAACACCATCAATAGGGTACTACTTAACAATACAGTGTGGCCTACGGACCCTCGCTGTGTGCTGGCTAGCACACACTTGACCTGTTTATTACTTTACCTGCATGACTGTGTGTCTATCCTTATCCGTGCAAAATTGGTTCAACAAAATACATTTATTTGTATATGATGATCGTCATAATTTGGGTCAATCCATATGGAACGGCTCAAAGGCGTTTGCTTGACCATTTTAGGAAATAAAAGTCCGACTGTAGTTAATCTCATATTTAAGGTGTTAAAAACAATTATTAAAAAAAAAAGAAAAAAAAATCTTAAACCGTCTGTTAACAGTCGTTACTAAGGCACGTTGAGCCTACCTGCGAACAAACATTTACAAAAGGTCATTTATCTACATTTCTCCCTACGATATATAACTACATGATATTGTAATATATCAGCATCAGCATTACAATATTATTGCAATAAATTAGCGCTGGGTGAAGGCTAGTTGACACATTGAGGGAAACAATTTTGAGTGCAGATATTGTTAATGCCTGTGTGTCTTGAGTCTTCTCTAAATTATAGTTTTATTATTAATCTTTGGTCAATTGTTTAATTGTTAATAACGGTGCAGCTGTAAAAATATGATTTTTTTTTTAAGCCAACCAAATTCAACTTAAACCCACGCAAAAAATAAATGCCCTAAAATTATGGACAAAAACAAAAACAAAGGTCACGATGGTAATATCTCAACTATAATTTTTGGGGAACGAAATGTTACCTGAAGGCATGTAGAAGTGAAGTGGCACGACTAAAATGCCGCTATACTAGAGTAACTCCAGTTAAAACTGTCACTTGAACATTGATATGACTACTAATTACTATTACTGTCATAAATTCTCAATGACATCATAATATAAATTACCGCTATGTTAAAAGAAAAAGTAAGTAACATAACTTGACATTTAATTCATTCTATGCGTCGTGCAAAATACGAGTACAATGCAAACGTGTTTTTTAATATCAAATGCCATTTATTTAAATTCAGCCATGTGAATAAAAATCGTGGGTCTCAAATTATATATAATATGACAAACGAAAGGTAAAATTAATCTTACTTTAAACTAGGTTAATAACCGATTTATCAGCGGTTATTTTGTTTTTCAAAAAATAGAAGTTGTAGAATGCTATCGATTCGTATTGATCTAAAACTATGTGTACAAAAATTCAAATGTCTCATTAAAAGTTTACTTGAAATGGGATATTTTTGTGTAATTTTTAAGTACAATTAGCTAGGGGTATAATTATTATATATTATTACGGGCACTAATTAAGATTGAAACTCCCCTTATGAAAAAAAAACCCTGGGAGCAACAATCTAAAGAAGATGTACGGAATGTTCTTCTTTAGACTGATACTCCCCTTATAAAAATAGAAGCGTGATATTCCTTTGTCCCAAAGTAGGTACATTGGAATAAATATTCCTTTGTCTTTATAGTTATTATGTCTGAGTAATTTTTATACTATAACAACATTTGTCTCAATAGTTATTTAGTCTAAGTTTCAATAAACATAGGGGAGTAACAATCTAAAGAAGTACCATATTACGACCATAGGAAGTAGAATCCAGCCTAATATGCTTTTTCTGTAAACTATCATTCAATGAATATTACTAATTTATTTTATTTACTTTTTTATATAATCTTCAATCCAAATCCTTTTACTAGAAAAGGAGCCCAGAGTATAAGAGTACGAGTATAAAATTATAAGAAAAGTAGAGGAATGAAATACGAGCATTAGATTCTGCAACGATAGTATAAAAAAGTTGAATATAATTAATATAAAAAAGTAAATGCATTAAGCAGGATTATATTGTTAAATTAAAAACTGAATAATTTAAATGCCATCTAATGCAAGCTACTTAGTATACATTACGTAAACTGCAACAATTCAATTGTTTGAACACAAAATCCCTTAATGAATTATTAAACCTATAATGTTTAATAATTCATATATTAATAATCATGCTGTAATGTTCGTATATAAGTGTATTTGTATGTAATTTCAGATCTCTAAACTAAGTGTAGTGCTCAATTTCACAACAGTTGCCATGTTTAATTGATCATCTATGTAAATTTATAAGAATAAAATTATTAATGAGATTTTAGATTATTAATAAAATATGAATTAATAAATGTGTTTTTTATTGTAGAATAAATTTAATATTCTTAACTAGATACATCAATATTTATTCAGAAAACAACTTATTTCCAATTATTATAATATGCAAGCGTCAAAACAACTAGTCTTGTATAGTTAATTAGCTTCCTTACGAATACATTTAGCACCAAGCGAATAATAAAGACATTTTTAAATAATATAAAACAGATTGCTGGTGAAACTTAAAAGTAAACATGCATATATCAAAACCTCGTTACTCGTTGTCACTGACACTGAGTGAATACAGCGTTAGTTATTTTAACTGAATTTATATTTACTTTTAGCAAAACAAATAATGATGAATATACAGTGTCTGCTTTCTCTCATGTCGTGTTTGCTTTATGACGGGAAATGTTTCACGATTTCCTTTGTACGCTGGCATGAAGACAAACGGTAACTTATCAAAGCCTCGAAGGCTTGGGTCACGCTGCTACCGAACATTTAATATTGTATAAAGATATTAGAAAGACCTCACCTTCTAAAAATGTCAATAGTCTGCCTAGAAATCTTTGAATTTCAATTTAATATTAAAGTTATCTTATGTGAAGAATCACTCTGCTCGCATATTTAAGATTAGAAAGTTTTATAGAAACTATTTACAGTTAAACAAAAATATTTCATTATCTATCTACTGCAGTAATAAATTTTGGAAACTCCTTCTGGTTTTTAACACTTTTGACTACTACATGTACATTCTTCTACTGTTCTATCCTCCGAATTATCAGTTTAATACCCAGACTTAGTGTTGTTAATGAGCAGTTCTGGTTCGATTTAAAAATGTTGACAGAAAAAAGGGTAAACAATTAAACAAAATAAACAATAATGGCTTGTAGAAGCATAAAACCAATAAAATACGTAATATGATGCCATGCCATAAGCTATGTGCCACACCACAGCAGTCTATATTATTATTCTTTAATAATTGCATAATTTTTTCCGATACAAAACCAGCAGCATCATGTTTTAGTTTATTGTATTTAGGTGTTGCTTAACGGACGCTATGTGATCGTTCTGAAGAGAGAAAATTTTGTGTCTCCGATTTCAAAATTCCATGTCATTAGATTTTTTCGAACCAACATATCTTAAAAACGTGTCGTTTGATTTTAATGAAATGTGGATACTAGGCCATAATTAGCCCATTGTTGGTCCCATATAAGTTTCAACGTTCTCGGCCAATTTGTTTTACTTCGCCATACATACAAAAATACATTTATTTAAACCTATATCCTCAAAAGCACCCATCTGATTTTCATGAAATTAAGATGGTTTGTCAAGAGTAGCCTGCAGATAGCCAAATATTAATTTCAACCGTCTATACGCCCTTTAATTATTTTTAAATTAATAAAAGTAAAAAATAGCTTCCGTTAACTTCGGTAAGCTCAAGGTATAAAGGTTTCAGTAACTCAATTATTATAGCAGTGCATCAAATATTATTAATATTATGTAAGATTGGAGGTTCACAAATTAGTATTGATTTTAATTTTATTTTTAGCAACTTATATTGTTTGTTACAGGTATGTGATAAAATACTTGATTCACAAGTGGCAGTTTGACTTCAACTCACTCTTCAGCAGTGAAAGGCGAGAAGAATTCAGACCAAGGTTGGTACCTCATCTCCCACCTAATATCCTGCCAATTTTGATAACAACAGTCTGGCATGTTTAGTTATGACCATAGTTGGTTTTACTTTAGAACCAAGATTATTTTTTCGTTCGGCAAATAATACGCAATTAAACCCTTTAATATAATATTTAATGGTTACAAATAGAACACGAATTGAGTCGTCTAGGATTGAAGATTTACACAATATATACAGATAAATTATAAAAGATTTTTCGACGCCATGTTTTGCTTAAACACTATACTTAAGACAAATAAGCAATATTAGGTAAAACTGTCTGCGAGTGAAGAGAAAGGTGAAGGTTTGTAACTTTTACAAGCACGGACTACAAAGGCAACAGGTTGAGCTGAAGCTTTTTCAGTGCTATACATCCCGCTCACTCGACCCCACGATTTAAAGCTATCCAGCATTATCACGAAACCAGCAAAATAAAAAAAAAGTTAATGGAAATGCGAAAACCATTTTAATATTTACCTACCATATTTGGACCACACTTTATTGAACGTTATACCACCCACACGATAAGAAACCACAACATAAGATTTATGAACAAAATTTCGATCAATTTGTTATCCTCCGGTATATAAGTGTAGAGAAATCAAGGTCCGAACACAACTAGTTTTACATTATAAATTTAAATAATTTAAATAAATAATCGCAAATATTTATTAATGACACGTAACATGTACTTATGATATTATTATAACATTTTGTAACATTTGTTTCTGAATTTATACAGCTTGTTGAGTTGACGAAGGTACTATTTTAGATTGGTTTAATAAGTAGTTAAAAATTAAAAAAAAAATGACAAATTCATTTTATAATTTCAATCAAATTATATATATAATTTGTATAGATGACGCGGGTCATCTATGTCGCTCCATCAGCTGTATAAACCTTGTAATTGACACACGCAACAGAGAAAGATGCAACTTCACATAAGCAGCCACCCATTTGTATGGCCATGCTATGTAAATACCGATTGTATGAGAGTCTCTTGCCGAAGTCGGAAAAACCTGGATGAGATCAGTCTATAGTCTATTGCAGTGATTCCTAACCTTTTGTGTCTGAGGACCAATTTTGGTTGTTAATATATTTCGCGACCCACGGTACAGTAAATAGCAAAATATCCCTTAAAATTATGTGATTAGAGTACATTATGGTATTATCAGGTACTGAATAAATAATAACGCACATCTAAGTAATAATCATTGTCAAATAAGTATTGTCTGACCACAAGAATAATTACAATTTTTTTTAAACAAACAAAAAAATTGTAATTATTCTTGTGGTCAGACAATACTTATTTGACAATGATTATTACTTAGATGTGCGTTATTATTTATTCAGTACCTGATAATACCATAATGTACTCTAATCACATAATTTTAAGGGATATTTTGCTATTNAATCAACCAACTGATGATGACGTTAAGTCTAAACCGGTTTTTTATATTTTGTTTGTTTAAAAAAATTTGTAATTATTCTTGTGGTCAGACAATATACTAATTATTACTTAGATGTGCGTTATTATTTATTCAGTACCTAATAATACCATAATGTTATCTAAATACCACAAAAATTCGGTCAAAACTACTAATGAAGTGGTTAGAGTAGGTAAGAATAACGCAATATAGCAGACAAATAAGGAACTTTTACAATGAAGCTATGTGTACAAATTTACACTATAAAAAATGTAAGCTTACATTAATGGCAATTGAAGAAATGTTTACATTGTTACAATTGACTTGATTGTTTGCTTTTTGCCGCGACCCACTAGTGGGTCGTGAAACTGTCGAAATCAATATATCATAAATCATAATACACCTACGTTTATTCTGTCAGTGCAAACCAATTTATTAATATAAATATAACCAATATTGATTGTTTTATTTATTCTAATTTATTTTAATATATTTTCAGGCCAGTGTACGGGCCACCCCCTCCTCATCCAACTCGTCCCGGCTATCATTATGAGCCACCGAAGCAAGCATTTAACTTACCTACCTTCCATTCCACCTCACCTTTTAATCAGGTCAATTTAAATACTGGACTTTTATTTTTAAGAAATAATATATATTTTTTTAAGCATTAGAAGCAAAACTATACCTCAATGTACAATATTAAATGCTTATATATTTTAATCTATTTGTAAACTTATAAAATAATTACTGATATCCTAAGTAGTATTAGTCTTATACAGAGAACTAAGTATGCTTTCTCACGTATAGAAATTAATTATAAACGTAATTATAGGACCAGGAAAGGACTCGACATAAAACAATTTGCTGAATGATACTTATACTTATTTAACACTAGCAGCTCAGTTGTATTTTTAATTTAAACGTACATTTTATACATATTTGTGTACAGATTGTAGTTAATGAAGACGATAATTCCATAGTAAATTAACTATCCATTACAAAATAATCGTGCCTATTTAAGTTAATCTTTCGTGTTGGTTGTAACAAATTCTCATGTAATTTCGATTTTATTTTCATATATAAATTCAATGTGAATTGGGGAAGATAGAGATTGTAAATTTTTAAAACTAAACTTGAGTTCTCAATTTGTTTAAAAATATTTCAATTCACATAAAATGCATAGATTTTAACGATAAAATGCAAATATCCTTAGTCCAAATACTGGTGGCTGAGAAGTAATAGCTGTAGTTAAATTTCCAATCTTAACTTTTTTCGAAGTAAACCATCAACGCACAATAATCTTGCGGGTCTGAGTATAGTCGATCTATGATAGGATGGTTTATTTATAAATGTTAAGAATGGACTTATCAGTGTTAGTTATACTTTCTCTCAGATATGTTATAAGAACCAAGCAAATAATACATTTGTAGATTTTGGAGTGGCAGCACCCCTAAATTTAAAGCAAAATTTATTACTTGACATATTCTCCCGTATTTTGGAATCACAGTGGTTAACAACAGTTAGAGCTTATACTGCAATTTAAAGTATTAATTGAATATAGCATTTGACTGTATGACCAAAAGTAACCTTTGACCGGTCCTAATTTATAATTTTCAACCTAATAGTTTCTAAGTGGTTTTAATAATTTAATTTGATGATAAATGGGATGTTTATTCTTTTGTTATTCTTATACTAATCGTGGAATATGTGTTAATTTTTTGTTTGTTTTGTTAATATCATTCGCTAAGCAATAAAATTGTTTGCAGAGCGGAGGTGGATTCCAAGTGACAGGACATGAGTTGTTCAGTGAAGACTCTTCTTTCCTTTACCCTCCAGTTCAGCCTTCCTTCACTCCATATGACCCAAACAGTTGGTGGAAAAGGCAAGGATGATAAAATATATCTTGTATCAATTGTTATACTTAGTTTGTGTGATTTCCTCTGTTGTCGAAGTTATTATTTTGTGATCTTTCTAAAATTTGTTTCTAGCAGAAATCTGTTGAATTTTTGTGGCACACTTAAGTTGTTATATTAGTTATAACTTTGTGAGTTGAAAGAAAAATTTAAATGTTCTTTACACGTGGAATTTATTTTTTATTTTTGTTGGTTTGATGAAAATATTAAATATATTTAAGATGAAAATAATGTAAAGTATTTACACTTTTTCAGATGGGGAAGAAGTAAAAGGCAAGCTGGTAGCACTCTAACACTTTGCCCCACTGTATCCCAGTATGTTCTACCTAAAGCTGCACTAAATAACAAAGGAAATTGGATGTACATTGTTAATTTGGATCAGACCCAAAGATATACACAGCTTGTCAAAAGTGAAACATGCGTGTATGTATACCATTTACTATAAATGGATTAGACTGTGTGACACTAAGGTCAAATATAGATAATTTCATCTTGTCTGTTATATTAGAAACCACTAATTTTCTGAGTTTGATATGAAATATGCTAAAGACCTTTCTCTGCTTAATAATCTAATGAGTAATGAGTATTATAACTATCTGCCACAATTAATTGATTAATAAGCTGTCGTAATTTCATCAGATTGGCAGTGTTATTAGTCTGCGTTATAAACTATGTAACAGTGTAAATTGTTATAGAAATTATAATTAGTATACATTTTGCCCCAAGTAACGCATTTCGGTGTCAATGTTGTCACATTGAGTAAATGAAGTTTTATTTGGCTAATTTATTTTTTACATTGACCCAAATAAAGTAAACAACAAGTAGAGAGGACACTAACTTTATAACCACATTAAAATATGATTTATAAAGTAAGCAATATGCTTATTTTTCGGCATAACTTAATAATGTTCCATTCTTGTAAAGTTTTGTTGAAACTGCTCCTCACCTTTCTTGAGCTACAGCGATTCTCGCAATGGTTTACTTCTTGCCAGTATAATAGAATACATAAAAAGTATACAAGAATACACTATAGGTTTAAAATAAAACCTGCTTTCCTTTTATGCCAGTAATTTTTTGCAAGCAGAATTATTATAAAACTAAAGAATTAGTAATGATCAAATGTACCATATTGCTTCGAATATGACTCACTCTTTCCCCGTTTTTGCATCGCGAAAATAGGGATGCGTCGTATATTTTGAGGAGCGTCTTACAATTAATGTATTCAAGTATAACCTTTTTTCTACGAACTTCTCTTCCAAGAATACCACTGAGATCTTGTTTTTACATTTTATTTCCAGTTCTCTGAATTTTGCCTAGCTGACATTGTCAAGCCCCCTATTCAATTTTCAGGAATTTTAACGTGAAACATTTCTGATGAGATTTTGGGTGAAATGGGGGTTCTGTTGCACCTATTTATTTCTTGTTAGCTTTAAAATTTTATTTTCAAAATCCAACATTGCTATTATTCTGCCGGTATAGCGTCTGTCTTACAGCTAAATAAAGGTTCAATATCCCAAAAATATCCATAGTAGCCTGCCTGAATTTGTGGTCTGAACAAACTTAAAAAATAGAACGGAAGATTTCCCCTTTGTAACTGGGTTCCTATTTTCATTCGATGCATTCATATTTTTTCCACATTTTTGGTTCGAAAATCGGAATGTTTCTTATATTCGATGCAATACGGTAATACTAAATAGACTGCCATTCATCGGTTCTTTAGAAATTGATGTTTGGCGGATTTTAACGTTTATGCATGAGCAGTGGCTACTATATTCAATTATAATGACATTTATACGAAACATATATGGAATAACTTTCAATTATTTGAAATCGGATAAAAATTGAGGAAGTTTTGTGTGTGGCAAGGATTTTACTTTAGCAAATGCGCAGTGGCTATGACTGATCCGATTATGCCAAATTATTAGAGGTTTGCGGCATTAAATTAAGTTATCTTAAATTAATACATGTATATAACTTTTCATTTGCTGGTGTTTCAGATCGAATGAATGCAACGGAATCTGTTCTTTACCGAATGGCTACAGTTCTAAATGTGAGCAACAGTTCGTTCAAAAGAAATTAGTTGCCCTTGATGGATCAGGTGATCGTCTCTATACAGATGTATTTTGGTTACCACACTGCTGCGTCTGTCAAATACAACAAAACCTCATTTAAGTTAAATAAATGTAGCATATTTGTGTTTAAACAGATCAATTTTAATCTGGAAGCTCCACCAATAAAATAATGCATACTAAGGAAATAGAGAGAGTTATATTCAACTTTTCTATTACGAATAATCAACAATTAAAGTAAAGAAGTACTTATTTGCTTAAAGTGTTTAAACAAATATTAAGACAGTATATTAATCAAAAGTACTAAGTTTTATGTTTAAACTAAAAAGTTGTATCATTAAATCATTGGGAGAGGGGACTAACTTACAGAGTCCTACTATTATTGAAGTGTTGGCCGCAAAAGGAAAGTGATTTTTAGGTGATTTCAAATTTAACAAATTAGGAAACACCTTCAGTTATTCTATTCATGAAAAACTACTACTATCTAATTTTGTATTCAGGATCATGAAATTCACATTGTCCCCCATAATTGGCGGGACAAGGCTTCTCTCCATCATTTTGTTATTTCAAAATGCCTATTGCCAAGCTATGTCCCGCAAACGAACTTTATATGTATAAATGCCGCACTAAATGATTAACTTTGACACAAAAGTAAAAGTCTAGCTTGATGCAGGTCAGACACATTTATCAGATTATTATATTTATTTCCGATGACAATTCAAGTTAAGAACTATAAACTGTTATAAAACTAGCTTAATTTTCTTCGAAAATTCGCTAACACAAAAATCTACATAATACCCGCGAATTAGTTATAATTTTGAAAGCGAGTTTATTAATAACCAAACTTTTTTTATTTTTTATTTAATGATTCAGGTTCTGCTCAATAAGTTTCAGTAAACCAAACAAAAAAACTCCAATATGTGCCACATAATAAGACACACCACTGTGTAATCTTCCAGAAATAAAGTAAAGGCCGGCTTTGGTTTACGTGATCTATGAAATGGAAAAGTATGTTAGAAGAAAAGTAAAATTGTCAAGGAATGATTGTTAAGGTTAATGGTAAGCTGCCAGAGCCCATATAATAAGTACAATATAATACGTGGTAGTTCTGTAGTAATAACAGCTGTGGAGAAATATGGGCCTCGTCATGGTTCTGACAGCCGATACTTTGCTTTCTTGCCCCCCTACTCAGTACCACCTTCCTCTCAAATATACTTTGTAATTTATTGGTAATTCCAATTCTAGCTCTAACGAGAGACTATATTCACAAAATTACTTTCTTTATTTATGTATTTTATGATATGAAGTGTAAGGAGCTTTAATTTTCATTTTTGTATGATCCATACGGAAATCTTCACCTTTATTACACTTGCGAAATAGAAAAAATACCCTTTGTATTTTATAATTTTCTTAAAAACATAAATATACCAATGTAATTCTATTGGAATATAGATTTTACCGCTTAAGAAGCATTTAATTTATTTTAAGATATAACTTTTCCAAAAATTTATAATAATTTATACTTGGACATTTTAGTTTGAAGATATTCAAATAAAGAATGTACATAGAATAATTTATTATATTGTGTACATTATAGTAACGAAGTAGTACGTTTGATAATATTAATGTTTGTGTATACATTTTTATTATTTATTGTTTCATTTTGTATTTATTCTTAATAATTAGGGTAATTTAAGAGAGTGAAATAATCTAATATCACGTCACTGCCAAATATTATTAGGTTTATTATAATTAATAACTTAAATTTAATATTAATTTAATTTATGTTTACTGCCAAAATATTTTTTTTTTTTTTTTATTATTATTAAGTCAGACTATTATTTGATGTAAAGATGTAACAGTTCATGTAGAAAGTATAATACATATTCACATCAAGTAACTATAAAAGTCATGGTCCTCGACATGCTACAAATATCTAGATTGACGCCTACCTTCTTATTCTTATATTTACACATCTTCTTCGAGATTACGATTTTTAAACTAAAATCTTACATTTTAAGTGTTCATGTGTAATGTATAAGTTTAGTTTTGTCTTCAGTAGAATGACCCACAAATCCAGATCTATGACATGAGGTTTTTACTCTGATACATATTTTACTATTCACTCGATTGTAGCAACTGATGTTTTACAGCAATCCTATTATACGAGTTAGTGCTTTAACTTCAGAACGAAGTAATTGGTTAAATGAGAGGAAAGCAAAAATATGTTTGGAAAATATTACTTCAAACCCTTAAATCTTACCTTTGCGCAAATTCATTCCAGGATTTTTGTTGCAACATCTTGTACAATATTTAAAAAAGTTCCTTTATCAAGGAATTTCACAGCTTGATAAATAGGTATGAGTTATATTAGTTGCGAATATAATTTACTTTACTTAAATAAAGATAAAGACAACGAAAATATACCTTTGTCGTTGTGAAATTCAAAAGCTTTAAGAAATACAATAAATAATCTCATTAAGTTATGCATTTTGTTTAAAACCGTCGAGGTCACTAAAATTAGTGAAGTTTTTTTAAATCTTAGTTTTTTGTTGTTGTCTTAGTTATAAATTGTATGAAGAAAGCAAATAAAATACTATTGAGCATAGATTTTGTTTTTATTCCCCTACTAAATATTGCTGTTCAAATGTTTGGATAAAATTATCTTTATGGAAATATTACTGTGCCAAAGTTTTTAAATTGACAACTGTTTGCAAATTATATGAATATATTTTTCGGAGCAAACAATTTGGGAGGGCATCATTTGAATAAACCATTGTTGTAAACTTAAGTAGACAATATAAACTACAATTTATAATAAATTATTTTGCTTCCGAACTTACCGAAGCATTGTGTTCCCTTTTGAGAACGAAAAAGATTTATTGATTTTAAAAATTCCAAGACAGAAATCCGTATCAGACATCAGTGAACATATTTGGTTTCGTGTCTGTCTATCTGTCTGCCGGTCTGTGCGTCCGCGAATCCAGAAACGTACAACGATAACTTGAGTAAATGTCAACCAATTTTGATGAAATTTGGTAGACATGTTGATATACCAATGCCCAGGACGAGTTCGTTGGACAACATTATCCGTCCAAGCGTTCACGCGCAACGCTTGTGTAAACGTGAACTTCAAATTTAAAATTGGAATTTTTAGTCGGGAAATAAATCAAACTTAATCTATTTAATGGGACAATATTTTTTTCAAATCAATTTTTTAGTAAAACCAACAGCAACACCGCTATGAAGTTTCAAAGATCGCTAAAACTATTAATAGTTTTTACAAAAACAATATAACAATAAAGTAATATAACGTTAGTGTTAATATAACAATAAAGTACATTATAAGATGCGGGGATGCTATGTGCCACACTAATTGGCAGTCTATTTTTATTTTATTTATTTATTTTTTTTTAGACAAGTCTATGAATATCCTCCATCGCACTTCTAGCTATTGTTTTCTATATATATTAAACAACTCATTTAACTGAAACCAAACCACAACTCTACCAATATTAGGAGAGCCTAAAGTTTTGATATTTTGGCTTTGGCCCTGACTCACTCATTATAATTCTAAAACAATTGTAGAAATCCTAGAAACTTGAATGTTTTTATATAGGGTTTAATGTACAAAGAAAGAAACAACTAAACAATCTGGTTCTTTGCCCCCTTCAAGGCTAATAATAAAAAAATACAATTCAAAAAATACAAAAAAAATGTGAAACATAATTAGGGAAAATAAAATTTATATATTTTTAATTTTCGAGTGGTGTATCAAATGGAAGCTGTTAAATAGTAGGTTACAGATATATATATTCTTTTTAAATGTTGCGTTCCTTTATTGGTTTCATAAGTCAAAATATACCCCCCCCCCCAA
>KZ651186.1:150424-161154 GCA_001010745.2 Gerris buenoi | reverse complement strand
CTTTAAATTGGTTATTTATTATTTTATTAATTTGTCCTAGAACTAGAGTTATTAAATATTTACTGGTTCAACTGCCGTATTGAGAGAAGCGACTGGTAATTCAATTAATGCACCATCATGTTTGATGATTGTTCAATGACTTCACAGTCTAATTGGTTTTTATGACTTTATTTTATTTTCTTATTTATTATACCTTTTTTAGTATTTGTATCAATTACTATCCATATTAATTAGTTTTTATTGGCTATTTTTTAATTACATGACAAAAGGAAACATAGCCACTTATACCTAGCATGAGCCCCGCGCGAAGCGCGGGGTGAAGGCTAGTTATATATATTTGAACTCCATGAAATCAAAACAAACCATTATTTTTGTTGGTAACAAATAAATAAATATGTGTGAGGTTCTCACGCATTAAAAGTGAAACTTGAGGTCTAGAATATAAAATATTTTTGTTCCGAGGTAACATCTTTATCAAATAAATCAAATTTTTAAGTGCAAAAACTATTACAGCGGATTTAAACGGTCCTCGGTTCTCATAGTAAATAGATAAAATAATTCTATTAATCTATACTAGGCGGCCGCTTTCGGGGGGTTGACGTACGAAGCGAGTAGGGGGCGGAGCCCCCTAGTTTATAATAAAAAATTAGTGTAGCACATATTTCGTAAGATTTCATGATTCGATGCATTTACAGCCAATCATTATCCAATTTATTTCATTTTTCCCTGTTAGTTAAATCTGTCTAAATTGTTTTGATTTTGCTATCGAGCTTTTTTTTTTTTTTTTTTTGCTTCCGAGAGAAGGTAATGGAAGATGGAAGCTAAGTGATCGTTCTGCAGAAAGAAAATATTTATCTCCGATTTCAAAAATTTCAAGACAGAAATCTGTTTCAGACATCAGAGAACATTATTAGGACCGTCTCTTTCTGTCTCAAACTTTAAAGCGCGGACAGTTGATATTAATCTCAATCTGGGGTTACCGGCGGGCTTCTTTCCACGAACCATCAAAATATCATAAATATCAGATTCGTATTTTCGAAGATGTAGGTGTGAATAAATGTTTGTTTGTCCTCATGTAGAAGAGACATTTTAAATGTATAGTAGCAGTTTTTAAGACATAAATATATAAATATAAGCATAATATAGACATAAAAGCAGAAATATAGTTTTAGCGGAGGAGAAACAAAAAATGTTGATGTTTTTTGACAAAAAAAAAAAGTTGATATTTTGAATGGCATGAAAAATGACATTCCAAGAGTTTTATATTTTTTTTAATCTACTCTTTAATACCTTTCATTTGATACCCCACTCTAAATTTAAAAAAATATAAAATTATAAAAAAAAAAAAAATGTTTAGTTTGAATTATTTACCATTTTGGATTTTGGAACAGCTGACAATTGACAATTGAGTTTGCTATATTTTTCCTGTGAGCGCGTCAAAGCGATCTTTAATACTGGAAAGTTTCATGTTTTCATCTCTTTTGATTCTATAGTTAACCGTACAGAGAGACAGAAACGAATCTATAAAGACTTTTTTTGGTTTTACCTACTAAACCATAACAAGGGGTTACAACATAATAAAAAATAGAAAATAACAGGTTGTAAAAGCATCACACATCACTAAGTACGTGAAAGGATATGCGGATTCACTCTGTTTTGATGTGAAGTATTGTGATTGCGTCTTGTCTGATTTCTATAGTATTTGGTTGCCACCTTAACCCATTAGTGCCTATTCACTTTATTTTTATATTATGGCGTTTTACTGGACTTTTAATATTTAAAAAATATGAATAACTATTTCAATACTGAATAGTTTTTGGTGAACTTGGTCTCAATAATATCGATTTTTTTTATGATCTATAAAGACTTGATTAATCGAATAGAATTTACACCTCTCCACGACACAAGGCACTCAGCCTTCATAGTGGAGAGTTCTTCCGTACTCCTTAATTATTGTGTTGCGTCAAATCGTCTAATTTTATTGTATAAAGGAATTATCTATGTTTTGTCATTTCAAATTGTTATATTGTAAGTATAAAATGCTTGTAAGATATTGTAGTAAATAAAGGAAAATTTATTTAAAAAAAAAAAAATAAAAAAATAGAACAGACCAGTTAATCATTGTATTTTCTAATACAGTACATTAGTTACATTCATCTGTAATGGCGTACATGTTCTGCTTTTTTGTTATCATTATTAGCAGGGAGAATTTCCACAAAATTGGAGTCCAATTTCTGATAACATTCAAATAAATCCCTGTGAGTAGTAGAGAGAGGGGAGTAATCAGACAGAATTTAAACCTTCTGCTAATGTCTGTCGGTGGGGGTAATACAGTACTATATAAAGAGCAAATATAATGGGTAATTAGGGAATAGTTTGTAGAGATAACATTCATCCTAAATAATGATTTTAAAAGTGAAATCGTAAAACTCAATGCTGAAATATATAAATTTAATGGTTATTTAATAAATTTGGAGTTAGCTGAGATATTGTGTTTTTACAACTTATATGCTTTGAAATTAAATGAACTGAACTCTCAGAAATAATTTATATTTCATTAACCAGTATATTACTCTTGCAATCCCGAGGTTATAGTGAGCGAGTAGAGGCTCTGATCTATTTATCATTGCGAAGGGTTTCGTAGTTTGTCAATGTAGGCTTCACCTGGATTGTATTAATCCACATTGTTGTAGAGTCCTAGCAGCTGCACAGTGGCCCGCCTATACTAACAGCAGTCACAACCAATGGCAATTCTTCCCTCCTTAAAAATGATACAACACAGCTATCTTCCTAACATACATGCCATAATATGTGATTTTCTTATTTTTTGTTTTATGAAGATTTATTTATTTTAATGCATCTCTAAATAACACCAAGATACCTGATAATAGGACATAGGAATTGAAAAAGAAATTTAAATCATAATATGTATTCAATGGCATTATGCATCCGAGCTTACCGAAGATAACAGAAGCATTTCCAAGGAAACAAATATCTGGAAACATTTTTGGTCCGTGTCTGCCTGTAGTTCTGAAGGCCTGTCCGACATTGTAGCGAACCGATAAAATTCAACCTTCTGAGTCCGTTAGTTTCTTCTCCACATGCGCACTAAGTTTATTTTATTAACGCCTGTACCTTTAAAAGTGCTCATCAGATTTTTATGAAATATGGATGGTTTGACGAAAAAATAATCTGAGAATTGTACCAAAGGTAAAGGAAGCATTGTGATCATTCTGAATAGCAATATTTTTTCATACCTCCGAATTCAAAAATCCATGTCAGACATTTGAAAACATTTTTTGTCTCATGTCTGTCAGTATTTTTATGATGCTAATAATTTGAACTATTTGCGTGTTGAACTACTTTCGACAAACCATCCAAATTCATAAAAATCAGATAAGTGCTTTAAGGTCTATAAATAAATGCGTGTTTATAAACATGTGAAAGAGAAACAAAATGGTGCATTAGGTTGACTTTTATGGGACTAATAATGGGCTATTTGTGACCTCTCATCCAAATTCCATTAAAATCAGGTTATTGTGTAAGATATGTTGGTTAAAAAAAAATGAGCAACATACCGACAGACAGAACGACAGGCTGACTGTCAGACAGACCGACCGACAAAAGACAGAAAGACGCGGAACAAAATGTTCCTTGTTCGTCAAAAACATGTATGTCCTCAGAGTAAGGAAGGGGTAGAGGGAGCAATGCGATTTGAAAAGTGGTTCATTATGCCATTATGCGACACCCATATACTAAACTTCTCATGCGAGCTCAAACCGAACTAAAGTGACAACAGCACGATCACGTGGTCCTTGTCTTACTGGTCTATTCCTTGTCGTTCCGTGCCCTCGGACGCTTGTCAACAAAACCTTTCACCTTATCTTGTTGATTGTTAAGAAATGTCAAAATATCGTATATGTTAAGAGAAAAATCTGATGTGATGATTTTGTTTTATATAAGATTGCTTTTGGTTATCTAGGAACTATTACATGTCATTAACAACGTAACTGCCCTTAGATAATTAATACGGTTAACAACAAACATTAACGTACAAAGTACATATGTATTTATAAAGAAAACTATATTAAAATATTAAATTTCGTAAGAAAATATCACATTCTTCTTATCTTTATCAGCTGACATCAGAAAAATTTCGAGTTTTTTTATCAATATATCGATACTGTTTCACCAAACTGCCGCTTTGGAGGGTTAGTATAGGGGTGTCGCATAATGAACCACTTTTTGAGACCCCCTTTCTATAGTATTATTCCCTCTACCCCTTCCTTACTCTGAGTGTATGTAAAGTGTTGACATTATAAACAAATCAAACATAAACAAATACAAATACAGTGTAACCACACTTGATTTCTGAACAGAAAAAAAACAAAACTTGTGTAGTATAAATAAAAACAAGTAATTTATGCTATTAAAAAAGTTCTTTACTCAAGAAATAAATATTTTAAGAATGATTGCAATAAAGGACAAGTTTAAAATATATTCATTTCATAGAACATTTTTTAAATGTTCAAATATTTTCAATATCTTAGGCGTGTTTAAGTACACATATAAATGCTTTTGGAACACAACAATATGTTGTTGTTTTATTTTGGAAAACTATACATTATTCTTAACACTAACAATAACTTCAACAAATGTGCTAAAACTGCTGAAACTCTAAGACGAACACAATCTCTTAGTTTAGAAATAAAACAATAATCAGTGCTGAAGTATCTGTAAAATCCAAACATGTAGACAACTTATCTCATTTTGTCAGATGATTTCTGCTTCGTTGTCGTATTATAATATTATCCTCTTTCACTCGTTCTGATATAAAACAATGTAAAATAACACTTGTCATTAGTGAGTAACATTTGACTACAAGCAGAGGAGTAGTCACCGGGCCATGTGACCTTATCTCTTGACCTTTCTCAGTGACATTTTGCCCGTAGGCGCCGAGAAAAAAACCTGTACTATCCAAATTGCTTCGACTTTGCACTACACTCCGGGGCTAAAATGTAAATTGTCAAATAAAAGTGTTAATAGATAACAGTTTTGATTAAATTAGGTACATAATCATGAAAATATCAATGTTTAATTTTTATTCGGGGATCCTCCACAGGAAGAATTTTTAAAATTTAATTATGGTACAGGAGATAGCCTGCAAAAAAGTGCCTGACTAACATGAAGCTAGAATTTTGTTAATCTTTTAGTGCCTTTTAAAAATATGTGGTCGGCTAAGTTCGTCTGCGGGACATAGCTTGGCAATAGGCATTTGAAAAAAACAAAATGGTGGCGAGTGGCCATGTCCCGCCAATTATGGTGGAGAGTATGATTTTTATGATCCTGAGTTCAGAATTAGTTAGTAGACAAAAAATCAAGTCGATGTTATTTTCACAGTTGATAGGTTTGTTATTCAAATATTACTAAAAATCAACATGGTCGCCTGTCAAGGAACGAACTAACATCAACTTGATTGTCGGTCTAATAACTAATTCTGTACTCAGGATCATGAAAATCACATTGTCCACCATAATTGGTGAGACATGGCCGCTCTCCACTGGTTTGTTTTTTTCAAACGCCTATTGCCAAGCTATGTCCCGCAGACGAACTTAGCCGACCACATATTCTTAAAAGGCGCTAAAAGATTGACTTGTATACAAAATTCTAGCTTCATGTTAGTCAGACATTTTTTTGCACGCTATCTCCTGAACTATTACCAAAATATGAGTTTTAAGGATTTTTGAGGGCAATTTTGTCCTTAAAGGAAAATATGTTTGGTTGGGACGAATTGAAATTTAACTAAGATGGGCTTAAAAAAAACCAGGTACCTAATCATGAAAATATCATTGTTTAATTTTTATTCGGGGATCCTCCCCCGGAAAAATTTTAAATTTAATTACCAAAATATGAGTTTTAAGGATTTCTGAGGGAAAGTTTGTCCTAACAGGAAAAGATGTTTAGTGGCCCTGAATATTTTTCTTTTTATTACTGGTCTTATATTACTTTGCTTTGTAAGTTTCATCGCACACATATTACCCCAATTTTGAACCACTTCCCGTCATTCAATCTTCCCCAAATTTTGCACATAGAAACAACTAAGGTGAAGAATACAGAAACAAAAAAATTGTACATAAGACCAGTTTTCAAAAATGAAATTTTTATATTAATTATTATTATTTATTTAATAGCACTTTTCTAATAAACCAATTGTATATACAGCATTTTATCTTTTTATACTTTCTTATATAAAGATACAGTATTGTGATGACATGAAAATTCGATTATGAGATTTGCACGTTTTAAGATCCCCTTAGTTCCAAAATGTAGTTTTTAAAAAATCCTGATGCTGTCTCTGACATCTGCCGTCTGTGCAGACAAGTGAAACATAAATAACTACTGGGCGTATTTGGACGAAATTTGGCATACATATTCAGAAAAATTACTATATGAGGCGAAATCGAGAATCCAAATTTAGGAGCCCTACCCCCAAAAACTCTGAAAAAACTTGAAAAAATTATTTAACGAAAACCGATTTTGATTTAAAATTTCTAAAATGTAGTCCATTTAAATACTAATCTAAAGATATAAGCCATCTTCCCAGGAAATTTTAGTTTCCGAGATATTGGTGAAAATAAATATGATTTTGTTGAAAATCGAGAACAAAAAGTTTCTGGGTTTTAGGATCGAGATTATATGAGAAAGTTAGTCAAGTTGTCTCGGACCGATTTATTTATTATTTAAATTTCTTGCAACAAACGCTTGTCAATCATTCTTAACTATTAGTTTAATTCCTCTTACCTTGTTTATTTTTACTAATTCACTGTTTCCCATATTTTACCATTTTACTACTGCCTATTTGCAATAATGAGATCTGATGAATGAGGTCTGATAAATGCTATTATAAAACTACTATGTATGAAATTACTATCATTCAATTATCAAAAGTGATAAATGTAACTATTTAAAAAAATTCCATTTACAGATGCTACCACAGCGTTAATGCTGATGTAAAGGGCAAAAGTTCACTTGTGTATTAAACCCCCTTATAAATGTCCATACAAATAATTATTTATTCATGAATTGTGGCTTAATATGAAACTAAAGTTAAAAGAAAAAAAGTTGAAATATTATTGAACAATGAATTTGTAAAACTCGAACATAAAAAAAATAACATGAATATTGCGAGTCCAATCAAAATTACATTAGCATCGATAGAAGCCTGCAGTTTGGATTTGATGGTTTTATCACAAGTCTGATTTAATGTTATCTGAACTGGCCGTGTCATGCAGCGGCTCACAATCTGCCTTGTCTGGGAACTCTGTGACAGGACCATGTGACGTGGAATCGATATAGTTATGAGATATCGTGCCAAACCATCTGACACAGCACATAGACAGGGCCCAGGAATCCAACAACCATCTATTTAAACTACAACATCGACAACCTTTTCCTGACAAGACATATCGGTATCTTTACTTCAACTCTCTGCTCAGTCGTTTCAAACCAACAGGCGAATTCATAATGCAGCAGAATTTTTCAACAATTTAAAAAATATATTATCCTATAATGAAGATTCTACTAAATTAGTCAGCTTAATCGAACATATAAGATTATTGTAAATCGCATCGGCTGGTTATAAAAAAAGCTTAATGTAAAGAATATAGTCTGCTTAAAGCTCATTGATTTTTTTTTTATGAACTCTTTAATAAATATAAAATATGTTAAACGGCATTGTATATATGTTTCTTAATTCACATTATAAAAAATATACAGACATAAATGAAAAACTTAATTGTGTTATTATAGCTATAGCGGTCAAAATACCCGGCGCAGATTCTAAAAACGTAATATTCTTATTTGGTTGTTAAAGAGAATCGATAAAGAGCCGAGATAAATAAGTTAATAAACGATAAAATGCATCAGGAGATGAAGAAATAGTCTCAAGGTTGATGTCTTCGAACTCCGGACCTTGAAATTTTTACGACCAAGCTTAATTCTTAAGGTCGTGATGCCTTCTTCTTCCACAATCACAATTAATATTATACAACTTGATACTTGCTACAAAATATTGCTCCCGAAGCGACGCGAATATCATGGTATTGAGCTTATTGGTGAGTAAATTCTTTGTCCTCACATCTCTCAACACCTCCCTCCTCGGACATTGCACTTCACATTCATGTTTTTGCCACCGAATTCAAAAATTGACAGAAGTTTGTTTCAGACGTGATGGAACCTCTTTGTTCTCGTATCTGTCTGGTAGGATCACATTATTTATACTCCTGTGACTATTCGTCAAATAATAGGACACGAGAGGGAGCTATGGGATGTGGTAGACACATTTATTTTTTATATTTATTTACAAGTTTGTATATCTATAGACCTATAGTTATGTATGGCTCTGTTATTATTAGAAAAGCTGAAAGATAAAAACTGGAAATTGCAACCAATTAAACTTTTGTTCCATGTGACAACCATTGATATTGTTTATAACTAAAGTTTAAGTGTTTAAACTAGTCAGTGTATTTTTTTTATAAAACTTATTACATAATTTTTGTTACATCATTTTTTTTATTGATAGATAAATTATCTACAACTCGTCAAGAGGTGGAAAGAAGTAATGCCCATCATCTGGTAGTTACAGGGGCTGTAGTAGTATTATTTGTGCTTTTTTTTAACCTAACATTTATTTTTACATACACATTGTAAAACAAATTTTTAAAAAATTTACTGAGAAAACATTTTTAGGGCTATTATCCTAGCGCTATAGCATTTGGCAACTGCCCAAATTCAGGGTAAGGTTTTTTTTTTAATTTTTTAAAACATTTTTTAAGGGACCCTTAACAGACAAAATCCTCAGAAAACAAAAAAAAATAATTCGGGCAGTTAACTCTTAACTGCCCCCATTCCATCAAAAACACCAAAGCCGAACCGGCAATCGGGCCTAATATTGAACGCATCCAATTTATTTTTTTAACACGCATCTATTTCCATCGACAATATTCGGGCCCAACAGCAATCAGGCCAATTCATGGAACTCATTCTAATGCAATTCAATGCATTTAATTCTACAGCCAAAATTCGAGTCTAGCGGTCAATCCAATCGGGCCAGTCTAATTAAGGTATCCTATACTTCAGTTCAGTGCATTTAATTCCATCGGCCGGTTTTTAGGAATCCAAATTTAATTAAATTAATTCAGAATTCGGTAATTGGGCCTAATATTGAACGCATCCCAATTTATTTTAATGCATCTATTTCCATCGACAAAATCCGGGCACAACCGACAATTGGGCCGAGTTTATGCTTCCTTAATTGGTTAATTAGAGTTTATGCTTTCTAATTTAATTCCATCAGCAAAAATCTGGTCTATAGTATAGGTCCTATTTTAGTCCAGTGTTCAGTGCCTGTTGAGGTTCTAGATTTTGGTAAGGTAAGCATTTTTTTATACATTACTTTTATTATTATATTCGTATAGCTTATTGAAGCTTAGAAAGTAGAGTTGGAAAAGCGGCTCCCCAAACGACAATACAGTATTGAAGATGAAACTGGTCTAGTGCAAAATATTCTTGTTTCAGAATGTTTAGTGGGCAAATATTTCTTAATGCTAAAAATATATAAATAATTTTCCTTAATAATATCACTAATATGGTTATTCAATTTCATCCTGTTATCTATTTTAACTCCAAGTTATCTAGTTTCGTTAACTCGTTGCGGGGTTGTATTGGTTGTATTATTACAACTTGCATTATCTGTTCGACAATCTTTTGACAGAAACAGCAGTTTTTATTTATCTGGTTGTCCTTTTTTATTTAATGTAATGTCGTGTAATGTGATTTCTCTATATTTAAGGATAAACAGTTAGATCTCAACAACTCAGTTATACAGCGCATTCTGTCTGTTGCTGATGAATTTACATATATCCAATCCATTCCTTTAAAAAGTATTACTGTGTCATCTGCAAATGAATATATCTTTCCTTCTTTTATGGATAGCTTACGGAACTCAACAGCATAAATTGAAAATAGTACTGGTCCGAGCACGGTCCTTGCGGTATGGAAAATGATGTATGCTTGGTAAGATGAGACGATGGTAATCAGATATTTTTGTTATTTGTTCTCTGTTGGCTAGGTATGATTGAAACCAGTTTAAAGCATTTCTTCTTATGCCTAACTTTTAGAGTGGCAATATTAAAGCCCGATGAAAGGCCGAATCAAAAGCCTTTGATATGACCAGGCCCGGACTTTAAGTGAATGGCGCCCTGGGCTGCTCACAGCTTTGGCGCCCCCCCAAACAAGAGTACCTAGTTATCAACTCTTTTCTTAATTTTAAGAAATTAAGAAAGATATATTAATAACATTATATTTTTTCACTTTTTGAGCCCTGCTGAACACCTTTTTAGGGGGGGAAAAAAACAGTCATGTATAAGGTATGAATTTTCGATTGGATTTGGATTCTATGGATAAGACTTTTTTGTCTCTTGATTTTTTTTTCCTAAATCCATTAGTTTAACTGTAAAATAGACAAAGTTTAAATTTTAGAAAGTTTAGGGCTCTCTAGACGGCAAACTAATGATCGGAGCGAAAAATTTCCAGGAGTAAAAAAGTCTTATTTTTAGCCATAGAATCCAAATCCAGTCTTAAAAATATGGCTTCCTATTCACTTTTTGTTTATTTTGTTTGCTGCACACAGAAAATTTTGAGAATATGTTCTAGAAGCGCCTTTTTAGCCT
>KZ651186.1:79267-93513 GCA_001010745.2 Gerris buenoi | reverse complement strand
TTTTATGCTTGGTATTTTTACAATTTAGTCAAGTTTTGTTCTGTTGGATGGATAAGGCATGTATAAATAATCTAATGTAATCCTAATTCTAGACAACAACAAAGTCAGTTCATATTCAGACAACAACAAAGTGCAATAAAATCAGTTCATAAGAAACTATTATTTAGAGGATGTGCAAAAGTTATTGGTTTATCAATTCAATTATATATGATATATTATTTTATATTTTGTTGGTTAGTCATATTTTAGGGAACAATTATTATTTAATTAATTATTTAGTTAATTATTATTATTTTGTTTTTATAGTCATTTATTTTGATGTCAATTTTTTTATGAATTTATTATATGATTATAAACTATTTGATTATTTTTAATATTATTTGATTTCTAAAATAGAGTCAATTCAATTTATTTTTTTCTTTTCTTATTTAAAAAATAGAAGTGTATTTTTTATTTATGTGAGCTAAATTTATCATCCATTTAATCATTAATCATTTAATTAGAAAGGGTTTAATTTTCAACTTATATATATATTTATTTATTTATTTATTTATTTATATATATTATTCAGTTCATTGTTGTATCTGTATACTATTCCTCATTGGTAAATGGTTGTTCTTAAACGTACAGTGTTGTTTGCATTGAGTCCCATTCTAGATCAGACGTATTGGAACCTTTAAGATTCCGGAGAAGTATTTTTTGCAACCTGGAGCTTTAAGCAAGTAATCAATGAACCGCGAGGATTAATAGAACCATTAACTCAGCACCATCTAATATCTTCTGGGGAAACACAATAACAAGCTAATCATCAAAAACCTTAATTAAACTCTTAGTCCTTATTCAAAGTCCTGGTGCCTATCCCTATGGTGCATGAATGCTTAGTTGATAAATGATTTTTTTTTATTTTTATCTACTTAATTTAATAAAGAAATTTAATTAATTAATTAATTTTAATAAAGAAATTGTTTAAGATAAATAATTTTTCACATTTATAACTTTCACAATTGACTTGTCTGATTATATAAGTAAGCATTTCAACATTACTCTGCTTAATATAGAATTTAACTTAAGAAAAGGAAGTTTTATTAATAATATTTCCTATTAATAATATTAAATAACAATTTGGCCTTCGCGTTATTACAGTATCATTAACACGAAGAACTTATTTAAATCTATTATGTAAATTAACATTTTAGGATGTAATACCTCCTATATTAAATACGCACGAATAATTCCCTCTCTTTTCCTTTTCCTATAAAATGCTGAAATGGATAGCCAATATATTCAATAGCAGTATTTTACACTAACTTAGGAACTGCTTAAGATAGACGATATTGATTCTGGTTTCATGTACGCATGAAACCATATAAATATAAATAGTTAATATAAATAGTATTATAAATAGTTATGTATCAAAGTTAATTTAAATGCGTAATTTGTTCCTAAATGAGTAAATTGTTATCCTTGAGCCGACGTAACATTATATATTTTAAAATAGGGCGGTTATCTTTGGGTCACCTATTCCGTCAAATGTATGAATGGATTTTTTTATTTAGATTATTATTTGTAGTTGCTAAATGCACACGATTCGTATATGAACTTAAATGGATGGATTGAGGGCAGTTAGAATATGAAACTTGTCTCGTTTCTGGCCTTGACTTTATGCCTTTTATTAGCATTTCTTCCTAATCTGACCCGATATGATATACATATTTAAATATATATTTAAACCGAACCTAAAGCTATCCAATTTATAGTGCTTCCTATTCTTTTAAACAGTTAAACCATGGAATAGTCACATTAACTGCTTATATCGTTACTTTATTTACAGACTGTGTTCACGAAGTGAACATAAAATATAAATTTAATTTNTATTTATATTGCTTCCGAGCTTACCGAAGGTAACGGAAGCTACGTAATCGTTCCGGAGAACGAAAAATTTTTAGGTCTCCGATTTCAAAAATTCCAAGACAGAAATCCGTTTCAGACATCAGGGATCATTTTTGGTTCCGTGTCTGTCTGTCGGTCTGTCGGTCGGTCTGTCCTTCAATTTTTGCGAACCGCCATATCTTAAAAAACTACAAGTTCAATTTTAATGAAACTTGGGTGGTAGGTCATAAGTAGCCCATTGTTGGTCCCATATAAGTTTAACATAATAACATTTAACAGAATAACTTTCTGCGCCTATTTGTTTCTCTTCCATATGCGCACAAACATACATTTATTTACACCTACAGCTTCAAAAGTAGGTACTTATCTGGTTTGAATGAAACTTTTTTATCTTAGGTTAAAATTTTTGAACTTGGTAAGACTTTTAATTCATTATTGCTTTTTTCATTTGGTCATTTTTCTCTAAATTTACTGTATTAAAACACTGAAGAAACCCTAGGTTCCCTCGGCGAAAGCTTTGTCAAACAAAATTAAAAATTAAAAAGAAAAGGACTTTAATTCCAACAAAAACCTAACCCCAGATAAGAAAAATCTTTAAGTCCACATAAGAAAACCTTCAATTAGAAACTTTTATAGTTTATTAAAAGTAACCCGCAGTCCGCCCCGGATTAATTTGAACCATCTACACTCTTTAACTTTTGCGAAATACTTTAATTCGTGTAAAAAATTGAAACAATTTTGACAAATTAAAAAGCAAAACGGGGGAAACTATTAAACATTTAGACCATAATGGCTTGCAAAAGCATAAAATCAATAAAGTACGAAGGTAGAATGCGAGGAAGCTATGTGCCACACCAATTGGCAATCTATTAAATAAGATATTTTATTAGTTTGCATATACTAAAACCTCAAAAAAAAATTTCAACGGACAAGAAGTTAAACTCAGATATTTCTTGATGGATGCTAAATGCTCATGTTCCATTGCTATATGATGTGTGATAAAGTCTATATTTATTTTTAAGCGAATTTAAGTTGAAGAAAGAAAAGCATTTTTTTAAGTATCACAGGAATCCCCCCCTTTATTGTTTGACTTTGATCTATGGACTAATGGAAGACGGGGCTACGTAGCAGCGGGGACCGGGCAGATGGCAGCCTCAGCGCGCGTGCGCTCCCTGCCCTTTTATATTTCAAGCTTTCAGCTTTACAACTAATAAAAAAGAACTGAGTTTCAGCCTGGAATAACTAGGTTAACGTTATTTTAGCTTATCTTGCCCAAGTAATGTTCTCACGCATGCTATAGAATTTTTTTTTTATAAGTAGTTTTTTTTTACAACCCCTTGATTAAACTTGATTGGATTTATAATTCTTTGAGAAATAGTTAGTTTAAAAAGTGGTGATCTTGAAAGTTGAGTATATTAATGGAAACGCCAAGTATTATGTTAGTAGATTACTTAGTAGTAATTAAATTTAGTTCATGTAGGAACAAATTATATTTAATTTCCTAATTACGTAACTTTATCAGCTACCATCGTAGACATGAAAAGAAAAGAGTGCCCTTATAACACCATTGTTTTTTTAAGATGATTTATATTAATATAATAAGAATATTANCTGCTGTAATTTGTTTGCAGTGCGGTAACGAAGTGTTCATGCCTATTGCATTAATAATTAGTTATTCAAACTGCAATGATATGAAAACAACAACTTCACTTGTGACTTAAATTGTGAATGTGAAAAAATATTATTATTGCATGTATTTTCGAAGGCTACCTGTATAGGCTACCGGTAGTTTGTAGTGGCTAAAATCCATAATATACTTATTATACCCTACTAAATTGTTTAACCATCAATATTTCACAAATTAGAAACTTGTCTATCTCTCTATTATATTCTTGTCGCAAAATAAAACCTAACGTTAAATATAAACCTACTACTGCACATTTTAAATAATTTTTTTATGTAAGTGGCAATATTTATTGAATTTTTCGACCACACAGACAGCGTGGTTAAAAAATAATTTCTATAAAAACTAATTATAATCTTGTTTCTTAATTTCTATCAAATCTACTTTAACACTCCAAATAGAATTAATATTATAGTTTATCGCCTGAGGTAAATGTAAATATCCAGTATATTATCGAACCTTCTTAGGTCGGTCACCTTTTTGAAAACCTTGAATCTTGTTCGGCCGGGCAAAGAATCGTCAAAATTTATTGCGCTCAAACCGGTCCTGAAATATATGTATAGTTATTTAATTAATTTAAACTGAGCATTTTCTATACGTGGGAAAAATGTAAGTGAACCTATCGCATCTTTAACAGATTTAATTATTAATATAAAAATAGAAGTAGTTTTTTCATGTTCGTTTAGGCATCTGAAATTGTGAATTTTCTTCGATGATTAAATATTTTAATAATTTAGGGATATTATTTTTATATAATCAAGTAGTGTCCCGACGATGAGACGACTCACCACAAAATTATTCGTTATTGCTAAGCTAAGGCAACCACATTTATTCCATTTTTTTTTTTTTTTTTTTTTAATTTATTGGTCTTCACAAAGATATGACAACTTATCTTTATGGTTATCTAAATTAATTTTCTTAATTTTTAAAAAAAATATAAAATCAAGCCAGTTTCAACGGGCTTAATAACTCCTTGATTTATAAATAAATACAATATATCACTAATAAGTTTAGACCTAAATTGAATCTTGTATAAAAATTACATATTGCATAAATATTACAATATCCTGAAAAGTCTACCTTAATCACATTTCTGATGGTTCCCTCTATCATTTATATTATTATATGTTTAGCCTCGTAAAGTCTGTCATCCTTTGTGTTTATGCTTAAACGCTTTATTGTCCGTCTATAATTTTTACATTTAATGATGCTATACAAAAAGAACGGACAATGCCTCCCTCTTCCCTTCCAATACGAAGGGGAAACTTTACATCATAGATCGAAAAGGATTCCTCCAGCAAAATGTGGAATAAGGAATGTACGAAAACCTACAATTTCGTTTAGGGGTATTTACATCTATTCCTGGTATAATTCTGGTGCTTTCCATAATATATTGTTATTGATTTTAAACTGATAGATATTTAAAACATTCAAAGATGTAATTTTTAAAAAGAAAACAAGTAAGTTAGAGAGGAATATGTCTTTAGAATAGCTTCAATATTATATTAAAGATAGGAATGCTTATTTTATATTAAATATCTAAAATAAGTTTTTCGATTAGAAATCAAATTAATATTTAAGTCCGATATTTTATGTATTTATTAATCGATACTTATTATCCTAAAAAATGTATAAAAGTTGCCGAATAGGAAATTAACTCGGGTGGTTTATAAAGAGGTCGGTGAATGGCAGACTTTACAAAATTGAGCAAACAACTATTAATTTTTTTTTTCTTTCTTCTTTTTAGTGAAAAAAGTAAATAAGTTGCTTTTTTTAACGGCTCTATTTCATCTTAAAAAGTCTTCTGGGATGTTAAAAAGGACCTCGGGGAGCTGGAAGCGCTATTTTACTTTGCAGGGTAAAAAAAAAAACCGGTGTTATACTGAGAGCTCTAGACTCGCTACAAACGAGTTATTTGAAAAACCTCGCTTTTTTCAATTCTTCTGTTGTGTATGCTTTTTCCAACGGTGCTATTGAAATAAGCGGAGTTTCCTTAAAAAAAAAACCTTTTTTAAACATAATTATTTATTTATACATTTACTGAGCTTTGAAAAGAATAAATGAGAGTAAAAAAAAGATTTTTTTTTTTTTTTTACTTTGTTCCTTGTCTTTATAATATATACTGGGTGAGTTTAAACAATGAATAATGGACTGTTTTCACTATTATACTCTCATTGAATAACATGGTAAATATTTAAAGTTAAAAGGCTGTTAAGATTGCCAACTAGACGAAATAATGACACACTGAATTCATTTTAGATAAGAACTTAATGATGTGCAAAATACTGTACATCAAAATTGCATTTATAAAATAATGAGATACTGTAAAATATGAGGTGTGTTAGTTATCGTCTGTGAATTGTACTGAAAATGAAGTTTTTGCACCATGATGAAGGAACCTTATTCTTAAATCCATAATTTTGATTTTCAATATGACTGATCTTATTTTATTTTCATTTTTTTATTTAATTATGTAAAATATAATGCTCAACTTAAAGCTGATCAAAGGGATATTCGAGTAATTAAAACGGGTTTTAAATAGCTTTTGCGAAAACTTTAATTTATAATTGATTTACTTAAATCAAGATATTATGGAGAGCTCGATTCTTACTTTTTCGCTAGTCATAGCCATTTACAAATTTAAAAAAAGAAATCAAGCCTTTATTAAAAAAAAAAAAAGTTTATTTATTTCTATTGTAGCTACAGAAAAATAAACTTAACACAATTTTAAAGGGCAGAGCTTCCCTTTAATATGGCTACTTGCTGCTGTAGCTTTATTTTACTGCAGGAGTTACAAGCTTTGAAAAATCAAAAATTGTCTTAATTTATGGTCTGTTATAACTACCTCAATCTTATAAGCAACGGATGTATGTAATAAACTTATTACTAAACAATTTCATTAGCTTTAATTTTTTGTAATATATGATAAACTTAATTTAAGTAAAGTATGGATAAACTAAGATTTTATCCACTAATTGAATTTCTAAAGAGCGAATAAGTTCAAAAATTTTAGTTTCATTTTAAGAGACTTTAGTACTTATTTTTTGCTGTACGGCCTTTACTCTTAAATTTAGAATAAGTATGGCATATGTTATATCAAATAACGGTAATAAAATTGGTTAGTTTTACTTTGTAAAACTAACCAATTAAAAAAAAAAATTGGTAAGTTTACTTTGACCATATAGGTATCTGTGCGTATCTAAATTAATTCAATATAGCTAGCAGCTCTACTTGTGAGTTGGTGGATTTTTTTTTATAAAAAAAAGCCTTAACTTTTAAATGTGGATTAAGTTGATGATTCAAAAAAATTAAAAATCATTGATATAGTTACATAAATATGAATTTATGTGCGGCATTAAGCGGGCATTAATGCTAGAATATCATTTATTTTTATAATTAGCTGATACAGTGAATGGGATATTTTTTTTACCTTCATTTAGCTGTAGATTTTTCAGTGGCGTAAAGTTTGTTGTTATAAGTCTGTAGAAGGTTGGAAGCAGCAAATGAGGGTCTCAACGCATAAAACCTGTTTTCGGCCTCTTGTTTTAAAAACCAGACCGGTCAATTGTTCCGTTCTTTTTTAAATCGCCTTTTATTCTCTCCTCTCTTTCATTTTACTCCTTTTTTACATTTTTTTTCTTCTCTGTTAGTTGAATACAAAAGAAGGCATAATACCAAAGTGAAAAACCGTCAAGTGTGCGATACGCACACAAGTAAGGTGCGTAGACACATGCCAAGTAAAAATAATAATCTTATACCTAATGTTTTTTTGACTTGCCAACAAAACAGTCCTAATAATCTGCGTTGTGAAAAAGAGGTGGAAACAATACATTTTCATTCTTCTGAAAAATCTATCATTCACCCACTACAAAACATTTCAAGCGAATTGTGCTGCTGATTTAGAATTTGTATGTTGTTTTAAACAACTGTCATGACGTTACACCCTACACCTATATAACTGGTTCCATCTAAATGTTAACTTTTCCAGACGTCGCCTCACAAAATAATTGAATTTATTACAAAACATTTTCTTTGCCCTTATTAAGATTCTACTGCTTAAAGTTAGATTTACTTTGGTAATATGATAAGTTATAATCAAATTAACGAACACTTCCACTTAATTATTAAAGTACATTGTTTAAATGGCTAATTGGAGAAAAAAATAATAATAGAAAGAAAATAATAAATACCTAGAAGAAATATTAGTCATGTTCCTTTTTATGAGAATTATTATATTTTATGAGTTATTGGTGTTTTTGTTTTGGATACGCTTTAAATATAATGTTGAGAATGAAATGCGGTTAATATGAAATACAATATAAATATAAAGGTTGTAATAGATGTGATGTTGGTAAATGTCTGCTATAGGATCAATAAGTTGGCTCTAACGGATGAGTCAATTTAGCTGTCGTTGACTCGATGGCTTCCTAGTGACGCATCGCCTCCACTGCTCTCTCATTCTCTCAACTCTCAGCTTGTAATATTCCTTCATCTCGTACCGCTTCTCTAACACCACTAGTATCTCGTCCAAATCTCTCTCTTAAAAATCTTTTTTTTTACTTTTTCTCATCTGTTTTTATTATATTTATTTACGCAATGCTTTTACTTCCTCGTCAAATTTTAGTCTTGTTGAAAAATAAATGATAATTTCCTTTAAAAGAACACATTTAAATACCTAAATATCAATATATTGTAATTTTGATTTTCGGTAAAAGAATTATCTTTTTGGTTATTATTGTTATAATTATATATGTTTACCCACCTAAACTACTCTTGAGGAAGGCAAGAGGAGATGAATATAGGTCTAATAATTTAAATTGTATTTAATAATTGAACAAGAAAAAGAACAAAAATAAAAAGTATACAGACAACATTCATGATCATACTTATACAATTTGTTTAATTGTGTTAAAACTGAAGTTTTCTTAATCACTGTAGTTATAAGAGTCTAATCTTAAATTTCTAAAATAGAATGGAAGATAAAAAGGTGCTACATCAGATTGCCGTTAGTGATACACTTTAAGTATTGCTGACTATGCTAGAGACTGTTGTAGGAAGCCGTTGTTGAAGTGGCTCGGGCGCCAGGTGCAAGATAGCACGAGCCAAAAGATATCATAGAAAAGTCCGTTGTAAAGCTTAAGTTGTCGGCATCTCAAGCTTATTTCTCTAGACGTCAGATTTTATTTAGTCGACAAGGAAGTGTGCGAAGATCACAATGGGACAGCTAATCAATGGAGAAGTTAGCCCGGTGGTTTCGTCTCTAGGCGGATCGAGTTTTTGTGGAAAAACTCCGGGTACGGGGAAGGGGGAGGTAGTATGAGATATAACTAGAAGGCATAATGTTTTATTATGGCACGTGTCTGGTAAGGGAACAGCTGCTAATGCCGCAGTACTGACCAGGTGTTCCTCTCAGCTGATCTTTGTTAACGGTCTCTCTTGTGTTTCCAACTCACTCTGGCCACGGTCTCAGTTCTTCATCTCTCCTTGTCTTCTGTTCTGCCTATCAGAGGTGGGTAGGGCATGATGGACCTATTGTGCCTCCGCCACTTCTTAAGTATCCGTGAAACCCTCCCTTGTCCCTTCCACCCTGAATCCGTTAAGTAATCCTTAAGGTACATACACTGGGAAAAAAGAGCTCTTTCCCAATCTTTTTTATATTCCTTTTCAGTTCTTTAGACTTTATCTGCCTCCGGTAGCCTCTTCCGATGAACGATAAAATTTACATATTCAAACCTCCATTCATCTAGCAGGTTTCGTCACTCGGCGCTTCTGCCCATTTAATCCCGCATAGCCTTCGATTTGTTAGCGTCGATTTTATATAAAAAGTATTTTTAATAAATGTATATTAGCACCAAAAACAGCAATATTTTTCAAACGGCATTTGTAAGAGTTACATTATAAATTGCTTTCACTGGGAATGCTACCTACTCTGGTTGAATATTGAACCTATTTGACTCTCTCTTTCCAGAGTAGGGGTGGTTTTATAAAGTTATGAAACGAGAAGTCGTTTGTTAATAGGCGACCATGTGAACACGTCGGCCCAATCAATAAAATGTAAATGTTTGTTCCAGTGAGAGCGTTCCTTTGTTTATTACACACCAGTTATACTAATCAATAACTTCTCATTTCCTCATTGGCCCGTTTATTTACTTCGTCCATACATGTACGTCGGGCAATAATTTAATTTGTATTTGCTTTAGTGTTGTGTTACTGCGCCTTGTATGGGTCCCATGATTGATCGCATGGGAAATAATAATATATATCTGGTGGCCCACGAGCATCAATATATAAATTAAAAAATCTCCATTTACTGGGGAACTTTTATTTTTTATATTTTAAACTTTTATTTGACATTAAATGTAATATATATTCTTCTCTTTTATTATTTTTCCAATTTATTTATCTTTATGTTATTATTTATTTCTTTTATAAATCGGGTGCTTCATATAAATAGAATTGAAACAACCAATACAAATTAAACAACATTTTGCAATCATGCATTATGCCCGGTGAATTACTATACACAAATTCTAATCAGTTTTTAAAAAAGCCACTCCTAATTCAAATAACGCTTAATTAACAGGTCTCCATTTTTATGTTTAAGTTACGTTCATTATCTTGTCTAGATAGTTATTAGTCTGTAACTAGCAAGATAATACATTTGATTGAAAGGAAATATTGGCTATTAATAGTTTTATTCCTTTCTGTTTAATATTGATTTTTGAAGAGTACTAAATGCATACTTATATGTATTTGTTTAAATTTATGCATGTTGTAAAAATGTATATCGGCCTTTTGTTTTAAATCCAGTTAAGTCAGCAGGTTTTTTTTTCTAGATCCTATTTTTGGTTCCTGTGTTGAAAAGGGTTAAAAAATAAAATAGTTTACACTAGTCAAATAAATCCAACGACGCAATTAACCACATTTTCCCATTGTTTTAGAACGCGGCAATAATAGTTTTTTTTAAAAATGTAGTGGTCTATTAAGAACTTGAATTCATGCATTTAAAATGGAATGGGGAGAGGGTAAGTGTCTGAATGCGGTCTCTGTGTCTATGCCATACCTTATTTTAGGGAGGGTTGTTGGTTTGTTACACGCGTCCTTGATTCCACTTCTTAGTGTTTGCAACCCCCGGAGACACCTCATTCCACGGGGGGGGGGGGGTAGTATGCCGTCTGGAGGAGATTCCCTTCGCTATATTTAGACAAACAGCTGGGGGAGAGAGAAAGATCCTCTGTTCCAAGGCAAGGACCCCCCCGTATATAGGAGGCCACTTTCCCTTTCGAGAGCAAGGTTCCCCAGGCTAGACACAGATACCCGGGTTTCAACTCTAGTCGTGACCCTTCCACCCCCTATTATGACCCCACAACCACTTAATCGCCACTCTTTAAATGCCATTAGTAGGTCGAAAGCAAGGGTAGCTTGGACCTCTGGATCAGAAATGCCTTTTAGTGCTGTACTGTACATCTTTACTCAGAAAACCGATATAACTTGTTGCTTTTACCTTCCTCTCAATTCTTTTACCTTCCTCACAATTCTCTACTTTCTCAGAAAGTAGTTTCTCTAATTCCATTATTTAGCTTGCTAAATGTATGATGCGTTTGATTTTATGTTAACAGAGCTATTTTTGTCAAAATTAATATTTTTTGCTTTGTATGTTCCTACTGAGAGTTGGGTTATTATTTTTTGGAATAATTAATAAATTTATCATTTCATATTATTAATATGTTGTTAATACAGAACGTACCTTGTACTAATGAATATCTTTATCATACCAGATGTTTAGCCTTGAAGAAGAATTACTAAAAGTAACTGCTATAGTTTCTTTTTTGTCTTTGCGTGATCATTTTATTATATATTCGCACTTCATTGTTCAATAACTAGCAGTGTTTTTTTTTCTTCTTCTTCTTTTCGCTTACTGGTGGTTCTTTATTAACCTTCTTTTTATTGTTCTCTATGCTTTACATTTATGGAAGACTATTTTCAATTTGAAATTTTATTTAGTGAGATGAATGTATTTTTAAGAGAAGCGTAACACTTAATAAATTCCTGTATCTTCTCTATATTTATTATGCCTGGTCGGATTCCGTTTTGAAAAAAGAAAATACGAGCCAGTTTTGCAATGTCTAGACTTATTTGCGTGAAATACACTGAATATTCAGATAATTCTCGACCATCAATTTGACCTAAGTACTTCGATAATACTGTTTTTAAAGAAGCTGATCCTTCTTTATAAAAACCAACAGAAAAAAGCATAAAAGCTCGCATGGATTTATAGGGGGTGTAGGAGAATGGGCGGTTAGGTACTCTTTCTTTTAATGTATTCCTCAACTCTTGGAAAACCGGTTTAGCGAGAAGCTTCCAAAGGATCCTTGGTAACTTTACCCTTTATAAAGGCATGTCCTCACATAATGCAGCATTGTGCCAGGAATTATATTATTTATAACGTGTGTAAATGGCTCCTCAGCCTAAACGGCAAGCTGTCCCACGGTCCTTCCTGTCAATATCGTTAAGATTACTTAAATTTAATTTTAGTAAGTTTCTTCATCACAAAAACACAATTCTGGATTAAAATAAAGTATTTACAATACCTCATTGTAAGGCGTATAATGCTTCTAAAGAATCCAATGCAGTAATGTTGTCAAATTATGTATAATGCATTTCACATCTGATATTGCATTTAAATGTATTAAAGGACTAAAGTTTATACCTTTGTTTTGTAAACGGTTTATTTTAAACAAATACCAATTCTGCATCCAGCAATGATTATTTCAGAAAATGCGCCGTTCAATTGTTCTTATTTTAGCAAATAACCATTGAAAATGTTATATTGAAAGAATAATTGATAAAAATTACTATAAGAAAAATGAATAATTTGCAGCAAGATGATTTTTAAATAATTATGTTTTTAAGTATAGAGAAATTATATTATTTTTTTGTTTCCGAGGATTAGTTTTCAGATAATTTCGTGGGAATATAAAAACAAACTAATAATGCAGACAATTTATTAACCGTAAAGCAAGATTTTCACAGTGGTTTGAATAAAGAAAGTGACAAACCTCAATGAAGAATCGTTCTTATATCATCCAATTCTTGCGGTAACCGTGTGAACATTGTATAGTATTACAGCTTTCACAAATAAAACAGTTGAAAGGTGTTTCAAAGGAGATCTTTCAGTTATAAATAAATCGACTTGAGTTTTAAAACTGATTGAATGTAGTTTTGAATAGTTGCGAGTGTAAGGCAGATCGAAGACGTGTCCGTGAAGTTGGTTTCGGCCGAGCGGAAGTCGAGCGCAGAGCGCCTCCATATGTGAAACGGTTTACAACATATGTTCTCCCTATTACCTTGGAAACGTTTTTTTACAGCTCTGTCCCGACTGCCTCACTAAGAAACCTCGAGCGCCTTTCAGCGACAGCAATTCACTCTATAACCCTAACCACAATAATTATAAATTGAGTGTTGCCTTCGTAAATGTGTCAGTTAACTCATTGAGATTCGGTTCTTATTAGGTAGAAATTTCATCTGTGATTTATGATAAAGTGTTTACTTATCTTTTGTAGTAAGTACTTATTATCCTAACCAGTTTAACTGATTATGTTTAATTAATTTGAATATCGACACTGTTTAAATAATTCTATGAAGAAGTCTCAATCGTTCACCAAGTTTATTTTTTTTTTATATTATGCTTATCAGTTATTTTCTTTGATTTTAATTACTTCTTGTCTCTAGAAGTCTTTGAGAGGATCATTAAAAAACATTTCATATTTTTAAATTAGCTATATTTTGCCCTTACCTGGGCATCTTCAGGCCTTATCTTAATATGAAATGTGAAATGATATATGATGGTTTTATTTTACAAGAGTAACTATTCACAATACCATTGTTAAAGAAGAGAAGAGCCCAAATCCAGACAGGTTACAGGTACCAAACAAAATAAATGGTAGAAAACAATAAGGAGCTCAAAAAATGGTTGCAATATATTATATAGAATGAAGTTCTCTTCCCGTCCTTAAAAAAATGCTAGAGCTCATGACACATTTCCAAACTAGAAATTGGAAGAACAACTCAATTTAAAATTTCTCATGAAAACATTGGATAATTCATGGAACAGACGACGTCATCTATTTCATTGTAGTTTGTGCGCTCAATATATTACTATTTGTCCGGGATTTTAACTGAAAATTAATAAATGAAAATTTCTTTATAAAGTGTTAGGATTCAGTTTTTATCTATTAGAGGAGAAGTGAAATGACAGGAGATAGTTTCATGGAAATAGTTCGTAATCCTCCATTAAATATGACCTTGGCGAATTTGTAAATATTTCAACCAGGCTTAGACTCAGAACGCTGCTCCTTTAACTTTATTATTTGTTTATATTTTTTAAAGATACATTGCTTTATATTGTGATTGAATAATTGTGAGTTTGTTGTGAGCGTGGGAAGGAAGGTAGCCATGTCATGTCAGTGGCTATGGCTATTGATTAAGATTAGTTAAACCTTGTTGTGCTGTACATGTTAGTAACCATCATACTTCATTGGACTACCTTTTAAATGTAACTATCTCTTCTCTTTAAACTTCTATACTACTTTCTATTCTTTAACGTCTCGTTTAATTTATTAAATTCTGTCACTCCAACTTAATTGATTTTAATATTATACATATATATATA